>CM040987.1:21890429-21912929 GCA_022985145.1 Pangasius djambal | reverse complement strand
GTATGCAAGTAAACTGATATTTGAATAAAGCTAAAAGACATTTTAAACACAGGTAAAGTGTCCTTCACTATGATCTATGCCCATATTTCCAATAAATAACTTCAAAAGTTATAAAATCAATACCTTTGTCTGTCCCAGCCTACTATACCTACACTTTACCTTGAAATATTTACCTCGAAATCATTAAAATACTTCGAAAAACATTATTTTTCCACTAATGTGTGATTTAACATTTAACAGTCTTATCCTTTTCCATGATGCATTCACCCTTTTGAAATATTTGGAATATTCCCCAAGTCACATGTTCAACAAACGTTAATTTGCATGATTTGAATTTCCTGAAGATCCTGAGAAGAAGAAAATCCTCTCATTCTTTTTCCTTTATTTTTAACAGGGTAGTGTTTTTTTTTTTTTCCACCCGATGTCCATTAACTCATTGTTGTCATTTGTTATTAAAATGAATGGTATCGGTTAGGGTTTTTTTTTCTTCGTTCTTTTAATGAGGTATACCAAAAAATCCTTAACATGCACTGCTTTTTTATATATTAACAAATTGCCAAAACAGTAAGAACTTTATTAGTAACACTGCATAATGTTACACATTTACGTATCAGCTTTATCTATTAAAGCTGCTCTTTTTTAAGGTAAATTATAGTTCTAGTGGGCTGGGAGGCAAAAATGCTGTAGGTTGTTCTGAAATATTTGACTTCTAAAATCTCTTTTATCTTTATTTTATGTACATGCAGTATTTGTGTAATTGTGGAATCACCCATATATGCCGTGATCATAAGCTTTTTAAAGAGGACGTATTATCGGATCAGTATCACGTATCAGGTGATACTCCCAGCCCTGATTTTAGTAATATTGAAAATGAAATTCAAATGTAAGACCAATATATCATTATGTCCCTCCTTTAGCCAGACCCTTTCTGTCTTTAACGTCTCTTTAACAACTAACATCCCTAGCTTCAGCGTATGAATTATTAACATTATATGATCACACTGCTTAACCGCGAGACTCTCGACAAAGCATCCACACCGTTTAAAAGTGTGAAAACCTTCTTTCTGAGAGAGAGAGGCTGCGTTTGCTGAGTGTCCCACGGGCCACACTCAGAGTGGCGTTTAGCAGCTTCATCATACCTCCATGCCCTCTTTTCAAGCTGCGCTGTGAAATGCATCCGGCTGTGTTTCAAATCTCAGGGTGCTGCCGGGGCGCTCGGCCAGCTCTCACCAATTGCACTCCAAGGGCGCAGGATTGGGAAACAGCTTCGGGCCGAGTCGTCCCCCGTTTGTTATGTATTCATCGTCCGCAGTGCAGGATCCACCTGCTGAGATCAGAAAAGGGCAGAGCTTGTGGACTGAGTGTGTGTGTGTGTGTGTGTGTGTGTGTGTGTGTGTTAAGCTCAGTTGTCAGCTCATCCCAAGGGTTCCCATCACAACACTTCACCTTGAGCCACGATGTCTTGTTGCATAGTCATCTGCTTTGGTTTATAACCAAGCTTTTATTTTTATTCTGTACAGAAAGGAAGATGCATTGTTTTTTAGACTGTGACCGATGTTTGTGCGTACATCAGTCACAGATGGCCTGCACTGTTCCAGCTGCACGTGTGTGTATGTGTGTGTCTTAATGGACTGCAGTCACTTTGGCCCAGTTTGGAAAAGTTGGAGCTTGAATAATGTGCAGTGACTAAGCAGGAGGTACATGAGGAAAGAGAGAGAGAGTGTGTGTGTGTGTGTGTGTGTGTGTGTGTGTGTGTGTGTGTGTGTGTGTGTGTGTGTGTGTGTGTGTGGATCTATACCCTTGGGGGGTTGAACAGGCAAGAAAAGTGGCCAGGCTGCTGAAGTAGGCAGTGGAGAGAACCAACTTCCTCCCTAATAGGGCCAAGGAGCACCAGGGACAAACACATGTAACACACACACACACACACACACACACACACATACACATACACAAACTCTGAGTCAACTCTGAAAAGTTAACCTGGCTGACCAAGGCACCGATATCAGGTTGCCTTCGACTAATTTCTTCATTTCAGATTTATTTTCATTCAAATGAAGGATGATGTCACTAACAACTACGCATATGTTTGTGGTCATCTGTAGAGACAGACATGGCAAATAAAAATTCTATAAATAGTCATTTTTCGTCTTACAAATAGGATGAAATGCTTAATATTGTTTTTGCGATATCAATTTCCTAACTTCTTTGAAAGGTGTGGTAAAGCTATGGACAAGAGCTGTATTAGAAAATATTAAAAATGAAAGAAAAAGAATCAACAATATTTAATATAAATAGTGACTATTATAAATAAATCTAATCAGAAATGTTTTCATCAAAATGTATAAACATACTGTATTAATAAAAAATTGTGAATATTATAATACCACGAATCATGAATATTTTAATTTAAAAAACAATTAAAATGTTAATTAAAATTGTTAATATTACAATACCATGTGTTATAAATATGTTAATTTAAAAAAAGAAATTAAGTAAAATGTATAAATATTATATACAGTCAGGTCCGGAAGTATTTGGACAATGACAGAGTTTTTGTGATTTTGCCTTTATACACCACCACAATGGATCTGAAATAAAACAATCAAGATGTGATCGAAGTGTAGACTTTCAGCTCTATTTTAAGAGGTTCCACAAAAATACGTCTACACTTCTGTATTTCACTTAAATAAAAATAGCTGGCGTAAATACCATGTATTATAAATAATAACTAATAATTCTAAATACTCTAAATATTATATATAACAATGTGAGCAGTTGCCCTAGATATGGGGCAATTTTGTGAAAATTATTCTAATTTTCTAATAAAGTTTTTTTTTTTTTGTCAGTCAGGGACATCACTGTGACACTGTGCTACATGTAGTGGCATGTAGATAAAAGACATACGCTGTATTACTTTACAGTTTGAGGGCAACCCTACGGCTTGCTAGAATTAACTTTTAAAAAAATTATTTACAGTTTCCAATTCACCTCTTGATATACTTTTCTAGTGGGCTGTTCATAGCTTTCTTAAGAGGTTCTTCTTGGAACCATGTCTAAAAGAAAAAAAGGAACCGTGTTGCACAGTTTTACCGAAAATCTTTAAATGTTTTCAGAGAAACACACTAAAGAACTAAACATTATATATATACATAATCAAATTGCATGCTTTAGGCTCATTAGTGCCATATAATGTTCTGTCCAATGTTCTAAATCCATAAATAAAGGTCAAGATAAGATTATCTTGCTTGAGTTTACCAAATGTATTCAGTGACTCTAAGTGCTGTGCTTGAGTGTTCAAAAGCCACTGGAAAGCTCACTGCTGGGATTCTAATGATCTTATTGATTTATAAATCTCAAGGTAAAATAGATTTTTTCCTCCTCTCTTTTAACATCGAATACATTCTGCTTTTAAAACCTTTTTATTACCTCCACTAAACTTCTCCCTGTTGCCATGCCGACGGTACACTAATATTTTTCACATGTTGTTTGGAAGTCTGCCTCTTTGCTATAATGCCGTCACGCAGCGGCCATGTGGCGCGCTCTACATGATGAAGCTCTGCTACCAAGAGCTGTTATCACGTTGTTAATTAAAAACACATAAAACACATAAATTTAGATTCAGGGGATTAATTATTCGACAATGCAAGACAAGTGTATATCTTTATGTTCAAGAAGTATAATTATGATGCACGTTATTATGACAGTGAGGTGTTCAGAAGACTGTGTTCAGAAGGTGTTCATACCAGCAACACGCTACTATCAGTGTCATTGCTGTGTTCAGAATGATCCACCACTAAAATAACATCTGGCAGGTAGTTGTCCCTTTCCACTAATGGACAGGGTAGGGGTGGGTGGGTGGGTGGTGGTCCAATACTTTTTGCATGGCATCAAATGGGCTACAGTCTGTATTTAGAGTTGAGTTAAGTACAGGTAGTGAGGATGTAATACTGAAACTGCACACATCAATATTCAGACCTCAGACATAACTCTGGAATTAAGAGTTATACGGAAGTTACGGGAGAGTGAGTTACGAATATGGGGCGGAGTTTGTCTAAAACAGAGGTGTGTCTCAGTTGAACACAATTCTGCCCTTGATTTGATAAAGCAAGGCTTTTCTTTTTTTCAGTCAGCATTTTCTATCCCTGTTTTTTTGGGTTTAAAGACAAGGTGGTGGTTTAGACGCTATTGAAGAACTTGTCTCTGACTTTTCTATTTAAGTAAAATCTGGCAACCAGGAAGGTATGAACTATGTGCAGGTGTTTTGCATAATTTGGATGGGAAACTGCCCAGAAAACTGACTTAAGCAGGTGCGTAACCTGACTCTGAATACGTGCAACTTCCTCAACATAAATATTGACATAACTTTTGGACTTACATATATATATATGTATATATGTGTGTGTGTGTGTGTGTGTGTGTAAAAGGTGACATAATGTCTATCATTAACTCTGAATACTGCCCAGTAATTGTTCCTAATAGATTGGTTGACCTAATAAACGTATTAAAATAAATAATGTACGGATGTGTGCAAAAGTTTGCACACCCTTAGAACAAAATGAGGATTTACAGCAACAAATGCTTCACAAATGGTCAAATACCGTGTGTTAAAATAATAATAGTGAAGGAAAAATCAACATGATAGGAATTGTAAACTTTTTACACTGAATGTGAGGTGAAAATACGCCCTGAATGAGGTACAGGGCATCACAGTAGCTAATCCACCTACCGGCATTTTTTTGAGCGCTGGGAGGAAATAGGAGAACCCATAGGAAATACACAAGGGAAAACAGAAACTCCACACAGATATTAACCTGAGTTCAGGATCGAACCCGGGACCCTGGAGCTGTGTGGCTGCAATGCTACCTACTCTCCCATAAGTTAACTTATTAGTGAACTTATACATATTTTTCTTCGACATATAACTCTAGGTGCTCTTAAGTAATGTTCAGGCACTTGCTCTTCTTCACTGTGTCCAAAATGAGTTTCTGCTCTAAATGCACTCGACTCAGCAGTGCGCACTCGTTCAGGTGTCAAATCTGAAATGCAGTCTGTGTGAGACTTCCACTAGCTCTACACTTAGCTCAGGCTGTCAAGATGACAAATCACAGGACATAACTTTTCAATCAGAACTTGTTATAAGATTTTTTTTTTTAAGTGTTGTAAGGAATCTAAAGTTTCTAAAGTCCCACACATCCTCTCTCTCCTGTCTAAGGATGTTCTTGAACTGTCAATCATGCCCTTAATTAAACCTGGTTTCATTCTGACTCATGTCCAAGTCCAATTAAATGAGTCAAAATTTCTGCTTCCACAAAACTTCATCATCAGAGCAAAATTTGCTCTGGTAATTATTGCGCCGTGTTTACTGAGGGATGCAATTAAAGCCTTGCTGTTTTTGTAACTGTTGGATTTCTAGCCCTCAGGCAGTTATTGTCATCACAGACAGACCCGACGTGCACGTGGTTGTCTGCGCTTGTGGTAACCTTTACCTGTCTTTCCTGTCTGAAATAATCGTCTCATTATTGTCGCTATCAGGGACAGCTTTCAGACCTAACGTTAATCATTCATGCAAATTCACGTGAATTCTGCCTTGACCTTTTGCCCATGCACGGCACATGCAAATCCAGCTCATTTCCCATCTTATTGCTTCTTACCGATGTAGAATCATAATCCAATGTTAAAGTGTACAGAAACGGGGTGTGTCCATCTTTCTTAGATGATTTGATCTTCTATTTGAAATGTGATCAATCCCCCCAACCTCTTTCACTGTAACTGACAGACACAGTGGCCATATCTCCTTCACTGAAACTAATAGTCACAAAGACCACACCTTATTCACTGGAACTAACAGATGCAAAGACCACACCTTATTCACAGAGGCCACACCTCCTTCACTGGAACTAATAGTCACAAAGACCACTCCCCCTTTACTAGGACTGATAGTCACAGAGGCCACACCTCCTTCATTAGGACTAATAGCCACAGAAGTCACACCTCTTTCAATGAGGAACGAAAAAGTACAGAGGTCACACATCCTTCACTGAGGACTGACAGGTACGTAGGCCACACCTTCTTCTCTGGAACGGATGAGCACAGAGGCCACTCCTCCTTCAATGGAAATCACAAGCACAGAGACCACACCTCCTTTACCGAGACTGACAGCCACAGAGACCACACCTCCTTCTCTGGGGACTGACCGCTACATAGGCCACGCCTTCTTCTCTGGAAATGACAAGCATAGAGACCATGCCCCACACAACACTCACAAAGAGGCCACGCCTCTTTCACTGGTACTGGTAAGTTTTTTTTTTTCAGAAATTATAAGCACAGAGGCCACACCTCCTTCACTCAGGACTGACAGACACAGAGAAGCACGGAGGAAGAACCTCACAGTGCCAAAGAAAATTCATTTGATAACATTTTAAATAATACATCCTAGTAATAAAGAGGTGTGTGTGTGTGTGTGTGTGCTTTCAGACTAGGAGAGACGTCTGGATCTGTTCAGTCATTATTACTTTTCACCATTCTGAGTCTTTGCTTCACTGTTCAACTTAGACATTTCTGCAACTCTCACCTAACAAGCAGGTAGACATGGCAGATGAATCATCTATTTGCAGCACATTAAGAGTGACACTGCTCCTTCACTCCTCCCCTCCTGTCACTCGTCTATGCACACTCTCCGTCCTTAATGATACATTGTCACGATCGATGCTCAGAATGCGAATTGCATGGCTCGGGAAGGACGGGTGCCTAGTTATAAAAAACTCTGTGTGGGAAATTTAATTCATTTACAAAGTGTTAATTCAGTTGTGTTTTCTAAAAAAAAAAAAAAAAAGTAATAGGGACATTTAGAGCTTTGAAGATTGAGATGTCAGGAAGATGAATGTTGCTCACTAACTTGAGTTTGTCATTTGTACAGCTGTAATTGGTCACATTACTGCATGCATGATTGGCCATGACAAGGAAATAAAATATTCATACTCAGGAATATCACAACTTATACACTTGTACTTATATTTATATATGCGATTTATCTTATTTTCCTGAGATGATCATTCAGCAGTTACATTTTTAACAACCTTTACTTAGTCTTTGGCGTCGAGTTTTGCTTAATTAAATTTTCAATATTCTTCGCGACCAGACGGCCTCCACATGATTCAAGCACCCGTCATTTGCGTACACAGAAATGTTTGATCAACATGACACGATCGATCTGCGCCATTTATATAAGCGGCCCGTGCATCCAGCCATATCAGCTTGCTAATCAGTCTTGCTGAGGATAATCTCATCACCCTGCATTTACATGCCTTGATTACATGGCCGTACACAGCTAACATGCAATCTCTCTTTCTCTCTGTCTCTCTGTCTCTTTCAGCTTCTGTCATCTCATTCAACATCGAGATACATGAAAGAATTTTATAAACTTTGACGTCTGTTCACAAACAGCTCCAGAAAGCCAAAGAGCTTGAAAATGTTGAAAATGCTGCATCCGATTTTTTTCTTTTGTGATTTCTTCTAAAGGGCCAACACAAAGAGCGTAAAAAAAGAAGCAAAGACCGAAAAGAAAAGCAGTGTCAATTTGTGACTGTGCCACCGCACGACCCCAACAGGTGCGGCGACAATAGCGCCTCTCCGCTAAGAGCCCTGAGACACAATGCCAGCTCGACATGTACGGCTTTATTTTTGAACAGTAATAAGACCGTCTGGGGCTTCAGCAGCAAATTTTGCACCGCAGACGGTGATAATTGAAAGCGACAGCAGGTGATCACGATGACTCGTCAAATAACAACAATCCTAACCCGGTAATCATCCAAGGTAAACAGAATTAGCCGTCTGACACCCACCGCCATTTTGTTTCCGCAATTTTCACATCCTCAGAACAGGGGAGAGAGGAGAAGGAATCTTTTTAAAAGAAGAAAGTCAAAGAGTGCAGGTGGTGTGCATGAAAGCCATGCAGTTTTCACGGAAGGACCGCTTAAGTCACACTTCCTGTCACACTTCCTGTTTCCCTGATGACTTTGTACCAATTAGAGGATTGTGATCATCAGGTGGCGGCGTTTAATCAGCAGGGTGACACATCATGAGTTCATCAGAACGAAAGCACAGAGCTATTGAATCTTTATTTATTTTACTTATCGAGATCTCAGAAAATGCACGCCTTCATTTTGAGTGGTTCCAAAATCTGAAAGAAAAAAAAAAAAAGCAGAAATAAAAAGAACGTACATAATTGCAATCATTAACCCAATTTCAGAAAATTGATTTGTTGAATTGCAATCAAAGTTACAACTGCAAACATGTCATTATATAACACTTCAGGATTTGCTGGAATGAGGAAAATAATCAACTCCCCACCCTGTTGTGTTTTATTCCTAACCTTGTGTGTGTGTGTGTGTGTGTGTGTGTGTGTGTGTGTGTGTGTGTAATTTTAAACTACTTATTAATCGTCATCTCAATACCAGCAGTAAGAGAAATTCTTTTTTTTTTCATCTCATACTCTATGAACAAAGATTTTGATTATGAGATGATAGAAACGTGTTGCCTTTTTTTTTTTTTTTTGCAGGTCTGATTATTCTGATCACACACACGCTCAGTCACGCAGGAATGACTCGGCCGTGCGACTCTCCTGAGCTGTGAATCACGACTCTCTCCCTCTCTTTCCTGAGAAATACTCTGGCATTTTGGCTGCTACTTGTATTATTGATGCTGTGCATTCAGTTCATCACTCTGCAGCCTGGCAAGTGTTGTTTTCTTACTGACATGGATAGACGGCAAGTTTTTTTAAATGAACCATTCTTAATTGTTGCAGGTTTTGTGATGGGAACAATGCTTCTGCACAGAAACAGCTGCTGCTCTATCTGTGTGTGTGTGTGTGTGTGTGTGTGTGTGTGTGTGTGTGTGTGTGTGTGTGTGTGTGTTTCATCTCTGGGAATACCAATAATATGAGAGCGTAAATCACCTTGCAGTGCATTCCTGCTCCAATCTGACAAAGTTTTAAGGAAAGATATAACTACTATTTCGAAAGATGGTGCTGTGCGAGAATGAAACTTGCACACGGCCGATTCGTTATTGTATTCTTCTATAAATTCTATTAAATATACAGCATGTGCACTAAAATATACTGTTGAGATCAAAAGTCTTGGTTCACTACCAGGAATGTTTTAATGAATTATCGAAAAGTAATATACTTTTATCATATTTCTCAAACAAGACTCTGTGATTTTTTTTCCACTACTATAAGCTCAAAAAAGTGTTACTTATTGATTAAGTGCAATAATAAATGATGAAGCATAGTAGGACGCTTTGGTCAGATTTTTTTTTTTCTTAAGGCAAAATCCAATATTACAGTCCAAAGGTCAAAAAATCCATCTGCCAAAACTTCATATGATGGTAGAAGGGCTGAATCAGGCCAAAAGACATTGAGAAGCAAAGAGTCAGGCTTACAAGGGCAAGATTTTCCACAGAGACATTTTTAATTGAGGACTAATAAGGACTCGTGAGGAAAGAATGGTGATCAGGTGGAGGCTGTGGTCAGCCAGTCGATGACACTGGGTGTAATGGACAACTCATTGAGGAGGATACTGTGGTCAGACAGCAGGGTGAATGATTCATTTTAGACAAGTGTCTTGAATTTAGGAGAGTCTTTTATGCACCAGGCAAGCTTATTGAGATTCATTGGGAAAACGTATCTTTTATGCAGACTAGTTGGACTTACTCCAACCTTTACATGCTGTGTGGTCTAGCATAATTGGTTTATTCACCATGGCTGGTTATAAAAAGATCACATGGCTGCCTACTATTTAGAAAGATGCATATACGCGAACAAGGGCCTCAGTGTGATTGTGCTTGTTTAAGATATGCTTTTGCCCCTCTATACTTTCCTCACTTACCTCTTTCATTTTTCTCTTGTGAAGGTTGGAGTGGAAGAACTCTAGTATCCTGCACATAGCCCTGACCTCAACCCTACTGAACACCTTTGGGATGAACTGGTGTCGGTACCACACCCCAGACCTGACATCAGTGCCTGACCCTACTAATGCTCTTGTGGCTGATTGATCACAGGTCCCCACAGCCACACTCCAGAATCTAGTGGAAAGCCTTCCCAGAAGAGTGGAGCAGGGATTAAATCTGGAATGGGATGTTCAACAAGCACATATGGATGTGATGGTCAGGTATGCACAAACTTAAAGTGAAATGAAGTGACGTGTGGCCAAGTATAGTGACCCATACTCGGAATTTGTGCTCTGCATTTAACCCATCTAAATGCGCACACACACATAGTAGTGAACACACACACACATACCGTGAACACACCCTGCGGCACCCGGGGATCAGTTGGGGGTTCGGTGCCTTGCTCAAGGGTCTCACCTCAGTCGTGGTATTGAGGGTGGAGGAGAGCGCTGGTCATTCACTCCCCCCACCTACAATCCCTGCCGGACCTGAGACTCGAATCCGCGACCTTCGTTACAAGTCCAACTCTCTCGCCATTAGGCCACGACTGCCCCTCACAAACTTTTGGCCATATAGTGTATACTTGTTATTCAGCACTAATATCACATTATATTACAAATCAAATTAGAGCATTGTAGTATAAATTGTATTAAAAAAACTATTTGTGTTTATCTTAACATTTACATTTATGGCATTTGGCAGATGCCCTTATCCAGAGCGACTTAGAGTAGTGCTTTGAAGTCTATCAAAAATACATTCTGATATTGGCTCACTAGGTCACAAACTAGGAATACCATCAGTCCAAAACTCTGTTGGGAGGGTTTTTTTGTGTGTGTGTGTGTGTGTGTGTGTGTGTGTGTGTGTGTTTAAGTGCTAACTTAAGTACTTTATGAAGAGGTAAGTCTTTAGACATCGTTTGAAGACTGCCAGTGACTCAGCTGTTTGGACATCTAGGGGAAGTTCATTCCACCACCTCGGTGCCAGAACAGAGAAGAGTCTCGATGCATGCCTTCCTTGTACCTGAGAGATGGTGGGACCAGTCGAGCAGTGCTAGAGGACCGGAGGGAGCATGGTGCCATGCGAGGTGTGATAAGTGCTTTGAGATAAGTGGGTGCTGGTCCGTTTTTGGCTTTGTAGGCGAGCATCAGTGTTTTAAATCTGATGCGGGCAGCTACAGGAAGCCAGTGGAGGGAGCGCAGCAATGGGGTGGTGTGGGAAAATTTAGGAAGGTTGAAAAACAATCGTGCAGCTGCATTTTGTATTGACACGAGCGTGTCAGATTAGCAATGTGAGAGGAGAAGGACAGTTGATTGTCCATGGTTACCCCAAGGTTGCGTGCAGTAACTGAAGGTGAGATCAGAGAATTGTCTAGGGAGATTGCAAGATCCTGAGACGGGGATGAATCACCTGGGATAAACAGCAGTTCAGTTTTGGTGGGATTAAGTTTCAGCTGATGAGCTGTCATCCATGATGAAATGTCTGCCAGACATGCTGATATCCGAGCAGAAACATGAGTGTCTGAGGGATGGAAGGAGAGGATGAGTTGAGTGTCATCTGCATAGCAGTGGTATGAAAACCCATGTGAGGATATGACCGCACCAAGAGATCGGGTATAAAGGGAGAACAGGAGAGGACCAAGTACTGAGCCTTGTGGAACACCAGTGGAGAGTCTGCGGGGAGTAGATGTGGATCCCCTCCATGTCACCTGATATGACCGACCTTCCAGGTAGGAAGCAAACCATTGCCATGCTGCACCACGAATTCCTAGGCTCATGAGGGTGGACAAGAGAGCCTTGTGGTTCACTGTGTCAAACGCTGCTGAAAGGTCAAGGAGAATGAGGACTGAAGATAGTTTGGCTGATCTAGCAGCATGTAGCTTCTCAGTGACGGCCAAAAGGGCAGTCTCTGTGGAGTGTGCCGGTTTGAAGCCATTCTGATTGGGATTTTGGAGGTTGCTCTGTGAGAGATAGAAAGACAGCTTTCTTAAAGCAACCAATTGTTAAAGCGTGTAGTTACGAGATTGAGAAACCTAAATATGGACAAATCCGCAGGTCCAAACAGATACAAATATGTCAAAATAAATTAGAAACACGTGCTTACATACTGTGCGACATCCTCAGGCAAATATCATTCATCCTGTCGATTTTAAATCCCATTACAAGACCATTTTTATAGTTTTAAGCATAATGGTTTGGTTGCTTTTGCATTTCTAAAACAGTAATTTCCTGAAGTGTGCTGTGATGTTTCATTTGAATCAGGGGTGAGAGTAATTCATTACTCCAGAATCAGCTGTTTTTTTTGTTGTTTTTTTTCCAATTGGACACCTGTCAAACTGCAGTTACCTGACAACTATATAAAGAATTGAAACCCATAAAAAATAAGAAACCCTCGAGTTGAGCTGCGATTTTTATTTTCAGTGAATTTTTGCAATCTGGTATAGCAGATGTGGACCGCAGAGATCTGTGGAAAATGTCTGGCCAGAGGAAGTGAGCTCTGTCAGGCGTGTTAATCAGAAAAGCCCAGGTTTCTTCCCAAAAATTCTCCTTGACGATATCTGAAAGAGCATTTGTTTTGTTTGTAACTGCTTTTTGTTTTGAGTCCAGCATTCAAAGTTCAGCTTGTTCATTTTTTACTTTAAAGCCATCTGGTGTATGACTCATATGTACTAATACGCCTGCTACTTCTTATATCGCACAAAAATATTAACATTATAGTTGTTTAGAATTGCATTTTCTTTAGTCACAAAGTCAAGGTTAGAACACAACAAATTTAGCATTTTTGGTTTGTTTTAATATGATAAATTGCTTTGTATTTTATGAAATGCTCAAAAGTCATTGGTACATCACAGTCTGTCTTTTTTTTTTAATCATGCCACCACTTTTGTGTGGGAGCTTCCTGAATTCCTGCAGCATAAAACCTGATTTAAGTTTGGATTTAATTAAGCTGATTTAAATTAATGTTCAGATATTAAACCTATACCCTGAAGAGGGCCCATATACAGTAAGTGAACTTCTTTGAGGTGAATGTAATTGCTGCACGGATAGAAGAATCCTATGGGTTTCCCAGGAAAGTTATCTCTGGTAGACTTTATTTGACCCTGGTCACCCAGCCATGAGCGGTCGTTGTATACATAAGCTTCATTCAAATCCATCTACACTTTCCCAAGACTTGTGCCTGCCTGCATCTCTTTTCCGAGTATCTAAAGTTGAAAAAATTCTACAGTTTAACGCTTCCAAAGTTTTCAGAGCATTGGGAAACCATTTCAGGAGAGGTGTAAGGGCAATCAGGTAAATCTGAAATATGGCTGCCAAGATCCACATCGATTGCCAATAATGACCAATGAGCAGTGTTTGGGCACAGAGATGATTTCCATAGCTTGTTAAAAAAAAAAATTACACAAATTACTTGGTTGACAGAGTAGAATTAATAAACATTATAGTGTTTAACTATTTTATCATCTTAACTGGCAAAATTAAATGTACTGTATACAAAATTAAGAAATTGGAATAACATAGTGTTTATTTCCACTACTGGAGCACTTAAGTAAGGACTAAAACACTTGCAGTAGTGCTGTTATAGGAAAATAATCAATAATCAATCAAGTCGTGGCCTTAAAGGAAGTGAAGTAACTGGTTACCATGCTGAAGTGAATTATTTTCCAATAACAGCACAGCAAAATTACAATTTTTAATTTATTAATAAATGATGCACCATACTTTTTAACCATTTTTAGCTACAGTTAATGGCGTGGAACTTCCATGAAACACATTAGTTCCTGTTATCACTTATAACAGTGTCTCGTTTTTTTCTTTTTCCTTTCGATCTTTTGAAGTTAATAAGACCAAAAAAAAAAAACACAACTGCTCATGTTTTTGAAAAACCATAAAGCATAAACTCCTCTGTCCTGAGGATTCTCCCATGGTGGGAAAATTACAGACGGTTACAAAGTGCTGAAATTGGAGACTCTTTCCATAAATGCTAAATAAATGTCTCCTAAAAGAAAACCACCATATTGACATCTCTCTTTGTCAAAATACCCTTTTTTTAAAAAAAGCAAAAAAAAAAAAAAATCTTTACTATTATTCTTAGATTTTATGGAGTAAACATGTGATTTGCTGCCGATGTTTTGCTTTAAACAAGTTCTGAGTACAATAAAACAGCCTTAAATCACATAATAGCCTACCAATCATGTCTACAATTTATTCAGAACATGCTTTGAAATAACTTTTTCCAATTAGATGGAGTGATTGTGTATTATCTTTATCTTTCCCCAGATTATGTTAGAGCAGGTCCTCAGTTGCAAGATTCTCATCTCA
The DNA here is from genome assembly GCA_022985145.1 of Pangasius djambal. Taxonomy (NCBI): domain Eukaryota; kingdom Metazoa; phylum Chordata; class Actinopteri; order Siluriformes; family Pangasiidae; genus Pangasius; species Pangasius djambal. The sequence goes on along the minus strand of CM040987.1, from coordinate 21,898,668 downwards.
GGCAAAACAGACGCGAAAACAAGGCAGGGCTTCAAAATGGTTAACCATGGTTCCAGGTGGCATTAACAAAAAATATTCCTGACCTCGTACCCTAGCACTGCTCTTTTATGTCAGAGGGTGCCTGGTATTAACAGATGCTAAAAATTTTCACACTTTCTCTCTCAATCATCATAACATGACTTCAATTGCCTCAGTAACAATTTCCCCTAAAGGGCACAAGTTTCCTGAAGAATGATAAAATAGTCAAAAGAAATGTTAAAATTTAACAACAACAGCATGTCATGCATTTAATCCTCATAAATACTGCACTGTAAATGACCTAGTTTACAAACGAATCTAATTAACATTTATCCTTGAAGAGGCATTAGAATGTTCAAAGGAATGCTAATGCCATTTTTAAAAGGGAAAAAAAAAGTCAGGGCATGAAAAAAGAGGCGAGATTTGTGGCCTTAATTGCAGAGCAATTTGCAATGACAAAAAGCCATGAGTGTATCAGTGGTCATCAAGTTCTCTCTAACCCGGTCATAAGGGCCGCTTCATCTCCTCTCTCTCCTTTTTATGTGCTTTCTCTTTCTCTCGTCCACTCCATTTCTTTCTCTGCCCATCTCTGTCTCTCTCTCTCTTTCTCTCTCACAGCTACAGCCTGCTTAGCATCTCATTAGAGCAATACAGGACGCGGCAAATGGAAAATGAAATGGATATGCTTTAAAGTCCTATTAATGGGTTCATGGGAGTCCATGAACACAGCTAATTAAGGTTGTGAGACTCATGCTCACAGTCGGTGAGTGAGAGAGGCAGAGATGTATACGTTTTCATCAACTGCAGAGATGTGTACATTTTCATCAACTGCAGTTTTTTTATAATGGCCAGGAATGGACAACTGTGAAATTTCATAGCTGGAAATCATGAAACAAAAGCCACTCGATTTTCTATGCTTCAAATGTGTTTTCTCTGTGAATTATACCATGAAGGGTTAGCATGAGACAGTGATATTTTCAAGCTGCTCTAATGTGGATGAACAAGCACCAAGGCTTTGCACAAGCTGACAAATGATTGAGGTTAGGGATAGCGACCGGGGTTAGAGATTGTAGCTTTTCTTTAGCCTTATTAACATAATATCTCCCTGACAAACTCTATAACCACACCATTCGACAACACATGAAAACTTACGGTAGTTCTGAATAATCAAGTATCATTCTCTGCCCATTTTACTAACTGATTTGGTAGGTAAGTTTTCACGCATCAAGAGAATTTGGTCATTCAGTCCATTCTCATCTCAACTATTGTACCATTCTCGCCACTGAATTCACACAGTAACAGATTTAAAACAGTGATGCTTGCCTACAAAACTCCCACCTACCAGAAGACACCAGAAGACATCAAACCCATTCTGTACGATGTTTCTTTTGAGTAACAGGCATGGCTTGACCTCACCTGCTATCTCAAGACAGAAGGAAGACAAGCCTCAAGACTTTTCTCTGTCCTAGCCCCAAGGTGGTGGAAATACCTTCTCCTGGCTGTCCAAACAGCTGAGTCACTGGCTTTCTTTAAACAATGATTGAAGTGACTTCACTATGGGTCACTGTGATTACCTGCAGAGTTTTCTTAGGGCAAATCCAATAATCTTGGATAGCATTCATATTGTAAGTCAGAATACCCCTAGGCACTGCCATCATTGAAAAATCCATACTTGAGATACAAGTGGTCAAAGGGTGAGGTCAAAACTAGAAAACTCTAGAGTAGGGGTCTTGACCTTTACCCATAAAGCACTGGTATGGCTGCCAAACAAGAATCAGCTACACGTGATTCCACCTGTTTAATTATTTGGCCTTGGTCTCCAAATGACTATTTGGTTAAGATTGAAGACTCTTGCCCTGGAGCAACTGTCGTGGTACTCTTGACAATATGACGTATTGCACCTTCAGTTAGAGAAAAAAGTAATTATAGAGGAACATCAGCAAGGTACAAATCTTGACCTTAACAGCATTACCATTGTTTGCACTATGGTGGGCATAAAAGTACCTTTATTTCTGACAGTATAGGAAACTAGAAGTAGGAGCTATGATGACTAAGGAAATAAGAAAAACAGGCAAAAATAGAAAAATGGCAGCAATCAAATTCATTCTTACATTCATCTTCAGTAACTGGTTTATCCTGGTCAGGGGCATAAAGGATCCAGAGACTATCCTGGGAGCACTGGGCATGAGGCAGAAATAGATGGGATGCCAGTCCATGGCAGGGCATCAAGCAGATACATTCACACCTAGGGGCAATTTAGAGTAGCCAGTTCATCAAGGCATGTTTTTGGACAGTAGAGAACCCAGAGGAAACCCACATGGACACAGGGAGAACATGTACAGCTCTGCACAAAAACCCAAGCTCAGGATCAAACTCGTGACCCTGGAGGTGGAAACAGGTAACAAGATAGTTTCATGAAAACAAGAGAACAAAAACAGGTTTCATGTAACTGGTCACCATGAAAAAGTCTCGACATCAGGCCATCGTTGTAGTTCCACTAATAGGGACAATTGCAATGGTCCATATCATGAAGTTTGATGTGGACTAATTAATGGAGGCCCAAGACTTCAGAATCCCTTTTGTAACTCTTTCAACATTTACCTTTATAAATATTTTACTTTCTTTTTTCAAATATGGCAGATCAGGCCACACCTGCACTTGGTGGAGCCTCTTTTTATACTAAGATCTTCTTTTCCAGAGACCATTATCCTGGACATTAACACATTTTCCTTCATCGACCTTCATAAAGATATTGTACCTTCACATTTGCATGCTGTTTATAAAATAAAAATGTTCTTTAATAATTATTGTGATTTAGATTAACATCAGGTCACATTTATCCACGCAGAAACCCATGTAATACTATTGGCCCTTGTCTGAAAGCATCATTTGCAGCAATAAACTGCTTGGCCACAATTATTCCTGTCTAGGGATTAAAAAATGAATATTATGTGCTGCTAATTTACAGTCATTGTACTCCATTGCCTCATTTAATTGCCGGCCATAATGCCAAGGTTTATATTTCTCCATGATGGTGAGAATAACCTGGTTGAGTTAGTGAACTGATGCACTGTCTGTTTAGAAAAAAGTGATGTAGTGAATGCTGTGGTCTACACACGGATAATTAAAGCTGCTTTTTTGTGTTATTTAAACAGACAAAAATGATCAAACAGTAGATGTGAGTCAGTAGCTGGCAGCATATATTTTTACCTCCTGCTGTCGATTGTATGAGCTTTTAAACAAGTCTGACCCTAATCAGACTCCCATCATGCACTCGTAAAAATGTAATCACTGTTTATGTTGTCAGACATTACAGCTGTACTGAACAGAGGCAATCAATGTCGTGGTAGTCATATAATTCTTTGGTAGTCAATAAATCTTTACAAAAGAAAATGCCTACCACTGAACAATGGCTTGCGGAACCCTGTAAGCATTGTCATTAATCATTTGACATACTATAAGTATTTCTGAGTAATGTATTTAGCTTTAAATACTGAACGTAAAATTTAACATTTACTGATCGTTCCTCATTCAATCAAGGCATATTTGTTGTCTAAAGTTTGCTTCTGTAATTTTTTTTCTGTATTTTTTTTGGAGCTAAGAAGCTAATGTACATAACAAGAAATGAAAGTTCCTCTCAAACTGCATCGAATTTGTAACCAATCTATAGACTTGAACTAAACTTCACCATATAGCTAAACACTGTAATGTTATGAGGCGGCCATCTTGGAATCACATTTTTTCCTTAGCACAATTTTACTGTCTGCTGGAACTGCACCAGAAAATATGCCAAAATATGCCATCAATTATATTTTTGTATTAACCCTCCTATTTTGTTCGAATCAGTTACATCGATGTTTGCGTGTCAGTTTTGACCCTGTATGGCTAAATGACTTCAAAACAGTTCTGAAACATATTTTACTCTACATTTTCATTTGATTCTACTTACCAACTACTCACTCATCAACAACTTAGAGATTAACTTCTTTTATTATATTTTACTGTCCATAATTACCTGATTTGACTGACAGTAGGCCATTTGTTTTTATTACAAAACACACATTTTGGAGCATTTTATGGGTTTCATTTCCTATTATGGATGTAGGAGCCATATATTTTATTTTTAGGATCTCTTTCTAGCATGTGGGTGCCTCACGGATATTTTATTTGTACATTTTGTCCTCATATTTCCTCATTAGAGGATGCTTCTTCATGCTCTGAATTGATTTCAACATTGTCCTTAGTTTCAGGTGCCTCTTCCTCTATTTCACTATCAGCACAGCATCTTGTAAATCATGGCCATGTTCTTGCTCAATGATATCATGGATTTCATAGACTGTGAACCTCCTTTTAGCCATTATGGTGGCAGTAGTGTGTGTGTGTGAGTCTGTTTTGTGTGTGTATGTGTGTGTGTATGCAAAATCCTACAAGTTATAGTAATATTTATAGAAATATAGAAATTAATATAGAAATATTTAGATTGTGTGGACGGTGTATCTGTGTGAGAGAGAAACACTGCACACACATCCAAGGAAGAGATCTGTGTGTGTGTGTGTGTGTGTGTAAAACCTTACAAATTGTAAAAAAAAAAAAAAACTTTATCTGCACTATGATTTCCCACTTTTCCACATGCTCAATTGCCATTCTGAACAACAGGGTCAAATTTGAACCCTAAACAGCATCTTTGTACCCAAATGGTGTAGATATGTTTTTATGAAAACATAAAATCTTCATTTTTACATTTTCATATAATCACTTTTGAAGAAGCCATTAAGTTTCATGAAAAAAGAGAAAGTGTAATTGTATTTCAGGCACACTGAAGCCTGAAAAGGGTCCATTTTGACCCCGAACATGATAGGAGGGTTAATTAAAGAACAACATGTCATACTTTTTATCCATTTCTAGCTGCATATAATGTTGTCTGTAAAACAAGTTCGTTACTGTTCTCACTTACGTTACAGCAGCAACAAGCAGTCGTTCTCTTAATGGCCTTTCTTTTTTCTCTCTTGAAGCTATTAAGAAAAAATTGTCATGCTTGTCCTGTTACCAAGAACCTGGAAAGCACAAATTCCTCTGTCCTGCAGACTTTCTTGTAACTGTTACAAAGTGCTGACACTGGAGACTTCTTCCATACATGTTAATTAAATGTCTCCTTAAAGAAAACACATTTTAATCTGTTTATTGCTATTGTTATAACTTAATGTTTGGTTAATGTGGAGCGTTCGCCATACAAGTCCCTGTGAATGAACTGTTACTATAGAAACAATAATGTATTAAAACAATCATATTAATATGAATTGCCTCGTAATAGGAACTTCTGTCAGAGTTGCTGTTACAGAAAAGTATTCAACACCTTCTGACCAATCAGAATTGAGAATTCGACAGCACTGTGGTATTATTGTACATATAGAATGTGGTATACCTCCATAAATTCCATTAGCTACGTGAGCCTTGTAGCTTCAGTGCAAAACTAAAGTAGCAAACTTGAGACTTGGCTGATCGATTACATTTGGCAGAAAGAGACAAAAATTGTGCTAATTTGATTTTTTTTGTTGTTGTTGTTGAACCACTCCTTTAAAGTGCACCCACAGTTTTGCATCGATATCTTTCAGCGTCCTGTTGTGTCTCCAAAAAGGACTGCATGCATCACGTCGAGCACTTTGCTTGCGCAGTGACGACTTTCAGGATGTCCGAGACCTCGATTGATTCAGTCTATCGATTGCACGGCAGCCGCTAAAGTGGCGCGAGAGGACTGTTCGTCAACGCGAGACAGAAACGAACAGCACGGCCCGCTGAGGCCTGCTCCTCTGCTCCTCTAAATGAGATCCATTACAATAGACTTGAGTAAGTGTGTGTGGGAAAAATAAATAAGACCAAATGTAGTAATGCACTTGATACACAGCCTGTTTTTTTTGTTGTTGTTTTGTTTTGTTTTTTCTGTAAATGGTAAGCTCTTTAAGTAATTAATTGTTTGCACTAACAAACATCAGATCAACATTTCTAATTTTTGACCATGCTAATTACATTTTTTTTCTCCTTTTGTTCAAGGGAGGATGAATAACCCAATTTGATTGTGCAAAATGACTCCAGAGGCGCTGCAATTTAGACTCATAATTTGATGTAGGATACGTGGAAATTGGCTCCGTCTGAAGCGTTTGCGGCTACGGCAAACAATTAAACAGACACACCAGTAGGGAGTGACTAATGTGCTTTATATGGTGAAAAGGGGCTCTGTAGAGAAGGGCTTTATCATTAGGACAGTGCTATTTGACCCATGCTGCGATGGTACAGTCTGATATACAGGTTTGCACTGCTTATCGAGCTATAGTCCTTTCTTCCTGGCACAAAGAAACAGAAATGTTTTTCTTTTTCTTTTTTTTTTGGTAACACTTTCTCTGAAGCCCACCATTTTTAACATTATAGTGAATAGTGACATTTGCATCGATTACAGTTATCAAAGAATTACTTTATAGCATGTTATTACAGGTTCATGAGGCATTATTGCAGTTTACATAAAAAGCTTACAAGGAATCATTACCAGCTTATTAAGAATGAATACAATTAAAATGACTTGAATACTGAATATAGGGTTTTTTTTTGTTGTTGTTTTGCTTTTGTCTGTTTCATGAGGTGCACTGTTTTGTTTTCTCTGGTAGCTTAAAACACAATTAGCAGCTCTGTTATTTAAAGAAATTCCACTAATCTGCAAAACCCAAACACAAGAATCTCAAGGACCTTTCCAAAAATTAGAATTAGCCTGTAATGATGGGATGATTACTGTGATTATCTTCTTGCACGTCACATAGCCTTTTAAAATCCCCCCTCCACACCATTGATCCCCATCTGCGCAGCTGTATTTCTCTAAATACAATAGCGCCTCTAATTGTAATCACTGTGTTTCTCATCTGCAGCATGAAAGGGCATTAACAGACAAAGACGTCCCTCGCTGACTTCTCACTTTTAATTAATTGTGTTATGAAAGAGCTGTATCAATGCAAGCCAAATACCTATAGTCAGTGATAGCGTGAGAGCGAGAGTCTATTTCTACTTTATTTATAGAATATTTAGGGGTCCAAGCACTGAAGGTAGTGGAATCCTATTGTATTTGCTAGGATTTTTCTTGTTCTTCTTTTCTTCTTCTGCCCTAAAACAAATCGTGCAGACTAGATCATAAGTTGTAGAGATGTGAAACTTCCAAAATAAGTACAGTCAGACAGCTAGATGGGCCCGATCTGAATGATGGTATCACTATAGTGCATTGTTTTTTTATGTTTTGGCCCATATCTCATGAACCATAATTCGTAATGTGAAGTTTCATTTTTTTCCCGATTCCATTGGTTCTGCCAAAAAAAAAAAACAACAACTCAAGAGCCATTTTAGCTCCACCCACTTAAATTTTGAGGTAATTTGCATAATAAGAAACCAATTTTTGCAAACCAGTCCCATTATATTTTCCATGTCTTCACAAAATTGGTATTAATGAAGGTGCTGGAACCCTGTTGTTTTTGCCAACCTAGCAGCAAGTTGTAGAAACATGACAAATTGGGCCTGATCTAACTGATGGTATGTCTGTAGTGCAGTGTTTATGTTTTGGCCCATATCTCATTAACCCTAAGTCAGTGAAATTCCTTTTTTCTCCTGATTATGTGGCTTCTGCTAAAAAAAAGCCTCAAGAACATTTTGCTCCACCCACTTAGATTTTGAGCTAATTTGCATAATATGCAAAACATACTTTTGCGAACTAGTCCTAGGATTTTTGTTGTACCTTCTCAAAATTGAAGTAAATGTCAACGTACTCAGTAGACTCAGTAGATTATCAATAATTATCAGAAACATGATTTGTAAACGATATGGCCATCAAATGCCAAACAGTTCTATAATGGAGGAGCTTAATTTAAGATAAAGATGAGATTAGATAAGAAAGATAAGATCAGATAAGCAATATTCATTGTCATTATACTTGCATATAATGAAATTTGACTCACAAGCAGCAACATATCTAAATGAAACATGAAAAATTTACATTATGTACACTGCCCTCCAAAAGTTTGGAAACGCCTGAACAAAATAGGGTTTTTGGGCAATATCAGCATAAATCCTCTTTAGTTAGTGACCATTTTGCATTGATAATAAGGGACAACACTAGGCATCCGAGCAGTCAGTTTATTCAAACATTGACTTGATATATTACTCCAAGCCTCCTGGAGGATTGCCCAAAGAT
>CM040987.1:21875215-21890329 GCA_022985145.1 Pangasius djambal | reverse complement strand
GTTTTATTTAATAAAATATGTTTTCATAGTTTGTGTTGTCCCTTATTATCAATGCAAAATGTTCACTAACTAAAGAGGATTTATGCTGATATTGCCCAAAAACCCTATTTTGTTCAGGCGTTTCCAAACTTTTGGAGGGCAGTGTACATAGGACTGAACAGCAAAATAATAACTAACAATAAATATTAGGGGCGTAACAGTACATTGTGACACAATACATCATGACGCAAAATTGTGACGATGTGCATAGTAAAGATGTGCGATACACATCATATGTATCATTTAATTATGTATCTAATGCAATTGCACTGTTTAAACACCAGAGGTCCTAATCTGCACAACCCATAAAGTTAAATTATATAGATAGCTCACAAAAACGACAAGCATTATAGGTTATATGGTTACACAACCACATTATAACCATAAAAAGGAGCTCTTCCATAGCTTTCAAACAACAACAGCCTCATGCCGTTACGATCGACGGTACCCAAGAATGAGGAAGAAATAGAAAGAATGAGTAAGCCGGGCATTTTATCCAACTTTGGAGCTCTATTTCCAGTAAAAAAGATGCGTCAGCCTTTGCTACAGAGCTCGTTATGTTTGAATCGATCATTTTCCCCAGGTCAGAGACTATGTTTATTCAATTAAGCCTCTTGCATCTCCGTTCTTACACACACACACATACACACACACACACACACACACACACACACACACACACAGACCCGCAGAGCACAGACACACAGAGCACAGTATATACAGCAGGTGTTGGTCTTTATGGTGAATAATTAAAAATTCTCATTAACTTCACAAACTGTATTTTCAATTAAAAGTCTTTTTTTTTTGTCCTCAAGAAAATGTTGAGACTTCTACAGCCAAGCATGTCCCTTATGAAAGAAACATACCAATATACTGAGATTTTCCTTCTATGCCAATCATGTGGCAGCAGCACAATGCATAAAATCAAGGAGATACATGTCAAGAACATCAGGGGAAGAATATGATCTCAGTGACCTTGAGTGTGGCATGGTTTTTGGTACCAGATGGGCTGGTTTGAGTATTTCACAAACTGCTGATCTCCTGGGATTTTCACACACAACATTAGATAGAGGTTACATGGAATGTTGCAAAAAACAAAAAAACATCCATTGAGTGTCAGTTCTGTGGTTGGAAACATCTTGTTGATGAGAGAGATAACAGGAGAATGGCCAGATTGGTTCAAGCTGACAGGGAGGCTACAGTAACTCAAATAAGCACTCTTTACAACCGTGGTGAGGAGAAAAGCATCTCAGAACAGACACCATGTCTAACCTTGAGGCAGATGGGTTACAAGGGCAGAAGACCACATCAGGTTCCACTCCTGTCAGGCAAGAACAGGGATGTGTGGATACAGTGGGTACAGACTCAGTGGAACTGGTGTTAAAGAGCAGAAAATGCAGCCAGGTTACGGCTACCATAATGAGATAAGATACGCAGCTTGTCGTGTTACCAAGAAACCGGAAACCGCAAAGTCTTTTCTGAGAAAAAAACAAAAAACACATACACACACTACTAGTAAATGATGTTAAATTATACCTTTTAATAAGATATTGCCATAATGTATCCAAATAAGTAATATTTTCAACACTTCTATGAGATATGCAGCTGTCTGAGGTGAACCATCTCAGAGATAAATTTATGCTAACAGACATGCTAGTACTGAGATTCTGTATGCTAGCAGAGCTAACTGAGAGTAGTAAGTGCTTGTACATTTGTAAGTCAATTTTTAAACGTTTAACTATTTTATAAGTTATAATAACTATTTTAACTTTTTTTGCCAAGTGAATAATATTCCTTGGAATTTAGCAAGAATTTCATGAGTATTTCATTGTATATAGTTGAACGGTAAAGGTTAGCATGAAGGATGGCGTGCTCTTAGCATTAATTATAACTCTTTTTGTGTGAAATCTAGCAAAACTGCTGTGTATTGGTAGAAATCAGAATTTTTGCATGCTGTGCAAGAAATAGATGCGCTAAGCAGCACTCGGGTGTCTTCATTTGTCTATTGTAAGTGTTTGAGAAACTTTCTTGAGGAAAGCAAAAGCGAGAAACACAGCAACATTGATGAATTGAAGTCATCTTTAAAATATCTCTTCAGTTAAGATGATTTTTTAACACCTGTCCCACAATGAATTATCCATTTTCTTTCCTTTTCAACTCCTCTCAATTAAAAGCCCCTGCCTTGGCATCAGTGACAGTCACGTCATGACATTTCTCCAAGAAAGAAAGCCGAGCTGGAGGCCGCCGTCACGGGAGGTCTCCTAATTAATCCGGCACTCAAAAGAAAAGTAAAAAAAAAATAAAACCTCCAGCTGTCCGTTATCTTCCCACCTCTTCATTCCCCTCCTTTTGGAACAGGTATGGAGGGTGAAAAATGCCTTTTAGTTCTTTCATAATCTTCTCTCGGTGTCTGTCTTATCCATATTTCATGAAGAGCGCTGGATGTAAGAGAGCGCCGGGGATTAATCCACTGTAGGATACTTAGTCCCAGATTAAAATCGTTCACTTCGCCACACCACAATTCTCTTCCTATCGATTGCCTGAGGAAGGGGGAAGGCTGGGGGTTGGTGGGGCTTGGGTGATTGCAATTCAGGGACATTTTATATGTATATATTACATTTCATTTCTGGAATTATATTAATGTGGTGTGTGAAGTATATTAATATGGGAAAGAAAAAGAAAGAAAAATGTGTTTGGGGAAATATGTAGAATTTCATTATCGTTTGAAAAATTCCACTCATAACTTTGTGACTTTCCATAAAGCATTTGCATAAATCTAATATTTACGTCGAGGCCATGCTTAAAGACCAAATGTCATCGCTCTGAATTTGGCCGTCATCCACATCTACGTGAGTTACGAGTGCGCTAAAGCAGATAAATCTTTCACCTTCTCAAATCTCCCTCCTGCACAACTTGGAACATGACCAAGCTTCCGCTTCAAGTCTTCCCAGCTGCCAATTACAGATGGCTGGAAAACGTTTGAGCTGCTCGAACATCCGAGCTCTGAATGAGAGCGACTGTTCCCTGCTGTGACTACAAGACACAGAACACAAGACGTGTACAGGAGCCGACGGCCGTGCGATCTACGTTCACGTCTCGGAAAACTTCAGGAAAGCCCAAAGCACGGGCAGTACACATGGTACAGGACGATTCAAAGGTCTGTGTGAATAACATTTAAAGTTGAACTTTATGCTTCTCACATCTATCAATATTCTTTCACCACTCTCTCTTTATTTCTTGAAGTTAATAAGCAAAAATAATGTGCTTGTCATTTTCCCAAGAAACCTGGGTTCCCTGAAATCTGTCCCGTGTCAGAAAACTTACTGTTACAGAGCACTGAAACTGGAGACTCCTTACTCCTTCCATAAATGTTAAACATCTTCTTACAGAAAACCTCATATCAACAACTATATGCTTTTATTTATTGCAAAAATAATACATGTATTTAATTCAATCTATTAGCCATACAACGTTCAGTCATGTAGCTGTTACTATAGAAACAATAACACTTTAGAATGACTGCATTAATATGAACCTGTGATTTTACATATCAATCATGAGGTCATATTGTATTGTATCAAGCTAGGCTAATAATTAGCTAACTAGCTGAACTAGCTAAAGACACTGAATTTACAATACTCACATGGCCAAAAGTAAGTGCATCCTTCACTGGAAATAAGACAGTGTGAGTATTAATTTATGATTAGTTCACGATTAATTATTCATTCATATTTATGTACATTCTAAATCATATTGTAAATATAATGTAAATTATAAATAATTATAAAAATAAAAGTAGTAAAATAATAAATAGTAGTAAAATAAAATTATATACATTATAAATGTACACATATAATAATATTTTTATTATAAATATTTTAATATTATTAAAATTAAAAAATGCTAGATGTATGTTTTAAAAAAAAAAAAAACTAATATACTGTATATTACTCTAAAAGTAGCATAAACAGACTGCAATAAAAATGTAATAATAACCATTAGGTAACCAATTTTCCCCATATATCAAGTTTAAATTATATTTTGACAGGGTCAGGGCAAACCTCTGACGTTTTTGTTCTGTGTTTGGGATTATAGTCGTGGTGCAGGAGTCATTCAGTTTTCTATTTTCTTTTTATTTGTATATAAATGGTAAAGTATATGTATTATTTTCTTTTTCAATTTAAAAAGCATGAGGTATGCAAGCTTTTGCTCTAAACCTTGCTTTTTTTTTTTTTAAAAAAATGTATTATTTATTGATTCATTCATTCATTCATTCATTCATTTATTTATTTATTGCAAATAACCCACTTCCCTGAGAATATCACGTCCTTGACTTCGAGCTTGGCATTGAGTCAGAAGAGCAGATGTTTGCCTTCCATGGAAGCAAGCCGATAATGAGTTTTCCAGAATCCATTTGTGTTTTTCCAACTTGGTTTATACTAATAATTGCCTTGTCTTGATTCTTGAGTTTCTGGGGTTGATTAAATTAGGGCACATTGTCTATTGTCAAAACCTATCATGTTAGGTTTTGTGTCGTTCTATTTAGTGTAAAATGCTAAAACAAAAGTCAGAAAATAACACTTGTGGGTAGTTCAGACAATATTACAGAATAATACATGCGTTTCACATGTGATCAGATATGTTTTTCAGATATGATTATGTAAAAAAAATTCAGAAGAACTCAAGTAAAGATGTAGTATCGTATGAGCAATATGTGATTACATAGGAAAATCAATTAATTATGCAGGCAATGACGTGAGAATAGAACCATATGACCTACTGTAAATGTAAAAATAAATGTTTAAAAAAAGTAAACCCCACATGTAAAAAACGCATGGCAATAAAAGAATCATTAAAAAAACACATACATGTTACTTATATGTGTGTTACTTAGATGTGTGAAAATAAAACATTAATATGCCATGGAAAAAAAATCATGTGAAAAATGAAACCCCATGTCCTACATATGAAAATAAAATGCATGTACAACATAGGAAAATTTCTAAAAACATATCTAAGAACGACGTGTAAATTTCACACGTGAAGTTCATGCAGCTTATCTGTAAGGGATGACTTCCCTCTGAAATAAATAAAACCCAATTTCAGTAATAGTTCATTCTACGCTCAGTTTAAAGCAAATTTAGACATCATGAGGTTAGTCACGTTTGCTAACATCTCTCTACTTACGGACAGAGCATGCCTTTAGTAGCAGACAGTTTTTAAAGCTAGTGCTAAATGAAACACTCCGCTAATCTGTAAGCTAGCCACATCATAACTCGTTCTTGTCACCGGTTGAGGAAGAGCTCGCAAGGAAAGAGACACGAGAATGACTTTCCCTGCCTGGGGCCAGGTAATGACGTTAGCTAATTTACTCGAATCAAATTAGCTAGCTGGCTTGCGTACGTGTTTAGCCAGCGGCGGTAGTCACCAATTGCTGGTCAAATGTGATTTCTGAAGAACCTCCACCCCTCCCCCTCCACCTTTGCATATACATTAGCTGATTATACAAATTACATCCGCTTATAATTCAGTAACACGTCAAAACAGGTTTAAAAATCTGTAGAACACAAAACAGAGATTTTCAAAAACATCAGACATGATTTATATGGAGTGGATTGTGGAATAATTAAGACGGGGAATGATAAACACATCCTTAAAAAACAGCCTTGCAAATGAGGGTCGCATATCTTGGCTGCATTCCAAGTCTGCTTCGAATCTAAGCAGCGTTTATGACGTTGGTGGCGGAGTAGAGCAGCCTAGGAATGAGACACAACTAAACAAGTCACGTTTCTCTGGGGGACTGGGATCCACAACCTGTGTTTGGGGTGCAATTACTTTTTAGAAATGTAGGGCCTGTGCTATAGACTAGGGGTGTACGACAATGACTGTATCTGTCTGTTTAGTGCCCCAAATATAAATATCCATATCTGGATTTGGAGTTAAACCAAAGTGGGCAAGGCTTATATGAAGATGAAGTTAAAGGTTATGGTCTTTCTTTGTCCCTCAAGCTTCGTATCTGACAGCTCACTCGCACCAACATTAAAGTAAAAACCTGCTCGTGTGCCCTTTTTTTGGATCCCAATCCAACACCCAATACTAAAAAAACCCTGAATAGTCAATCTACTATTCTTATCTGTATTTGTACCTCTTTAGAAAGAATTGTATTCAGTTACATCCCTACTATAGATGTACACACAAAATGTCTCTCACTACTCTGTTTATAAGAAAAGTATTGCAAACGCTGGAACCCCATAATGCATCTTGTGAAAAAAAAAAAAAAATCCCCAATGTACAGGATTTTGAGTGGGCCTCCAAAGAATTGCCGATTTAATGAGGTCTCCAGTGAAGATGTCCATATTTGGCGTGCAGGTCTGCAGGGGGTTTATTTTTAAAAGCAAGCTCTTACCTGTGTAATTCCCCTGATAGCCAATCCACTCACCATGCCATGGCTGCTTCTAATGGAGAACAAAAGCAAAAAAAAAAGAAATAAAAAAAGGAAAAAAGGGGGGGGGGGGACATTGTCCCCTCCGCCTCCAGCACACTTCATTTTACAAAAAGAAAAAGGAAAAGATGACGAGGAAGACAGCGATTTCAAACCACAATAACAATTAATGAATTAAGTGAACCTGAAAGAAAACTGACATGAAATGCATAGTTTCATTATTTCATACAAAATACACTTTCCATTAAGATATCCTTATTGTTATGCCAAGTCAAGTCTAATTATTAGTTTGAGTATGAAAGTTTGGCTCGCTTTTAAGTTTTATTGTCTGAGATAATTTTACTTTCAATAAAACATGACGTTACATTTACAGCAATCCCCCACTAATGTCTTGTAATCCATTTTAAATGCAGTCTTGGCTTTAGCTGTTGGAATTTCTCATTTGATGGATAAAAGAGTTCGTCTTTACAACAAAAAAAAAATCCCTCACCTTTGACTGAGAGTCTCTTAATGTGACAGCAGACAAAGTGGCATTTTGTCTCGTACAGCTTAGCATCCTTCATTTTTCTCCTGACAGAAATGTTTGGGCTTCACTCACTGTGATTCACTACACGTACCTACAAAGCTTGACACCATTTCAGATAAATTTTAAGTCACAGAAACATTCTGTCTTCTCTCTGATTACACTAGATAAATTGATAACCTGAAGCTGAACTCCGAAAACTCAATTTCCCAGAATCCTCAGCCTCTAGCCACGTCTCCCCTGGTGACTTCCTATCACCTCGATTCAAGATCGTCTGATTTCGATTGCTTTTGTCTGCTTTTGATTGGCTGCACTTGTTGCTAATTCTCACCTCAACCAGTTTGCCACTTTGTTAAGTCTTGTTTCCCAGAATCCTCTGCCTCTACCCACACCCACTTCCCTCAGTGCCTTCCAAGTTCACCTGCTTTCCGAGTGGCTGCATCTGTTCTCACCTCAAGCAGTTTGCATCTTTGCTAAGTCTTATTTCTACAACCTCAATCCATGCCCACTTCATTGGTCCAATCCAATCCGGGTGTTTCTACTGGCACAGTCTGTAAAAATTATTGACATGACTGATTCAGATAGGGCTAAAATACATGGGCTACTAAAGTAATAATTACATTACCCCACCTCCGCAGAAAAATAATCCAATCTGAATAGGGTTAAAGTCTGATACTTGGCTTTATGGAATCCTACCACTAGGATCTAGACTTTGCCAATGATTAAATTCTAAACTTCATTTCGAAGTGCACAACATTCATTCAAATCCTCACTCCTGAAAAAAGTGATCTCTCCAAACGATTCTTTCTTAAAAGGTTCAAAAAGAGGTCCTTGGCTTTTTGTCGTCTTGGTATTCGTATGATGGATATTCTGAAGATTTGGAAAGCAATTTTCAGGTATGAATGTAGGCCTTTTCGATGGTTCACCCAAGGACGCTGATGCACTGACTTCAAAAGTCACTCGTCAAGAGGCTCACTTTGTTTCCGCACTGCAGGGGGCCTGGCTGGTGTATTTTAATGAACAGGTGTTAATTTACTGCTCGAAACACCTCCGGTCTCCGGTCATTACAAGCCTCTGTGCCTCAGAAAATGCCACAATACCTTGCTGTGGTAAAGAACTTGCTGTGTCCATCTTGGGATCCAATTAGGAATAGATGTGTCACTGCTGGTCTCTGGAGCTGCCTGTCATCTTCGGTTAAAAAAAGAAAAAGAATTTGCTGCAGTCCGTGGCCTGTGCACTGCCTCCGTCAGTCCTGCGCCTGATGACACCTAGATTACGCCAGAAAATACTCACCGACTGGACAGGCACTCTTCCACTGGACCACA
This sequence comes from Pangasius djambal, assembly GCA_022985145.1. Taxonomy (NCBI): domain Eukaryota; kingdom Metazoa; phylum Chordata; class Actinopteri; order Siluriformes; family Pangasiidae; genus Pangasius; species Pangasius djambal. The sequence goes on along the minus strand of CM040987.1, from coordinate 21,882,000 downwards.
GCGTCCTCCTTTTTTTGGGGGAACAATAAAATTTTTTCATTCTATCTCTTTCTACAAGCCCAGTCGCCTCATTTGAACCGCATTCAGTCTCAATCTATTGCATGAAACTACTGACCTTTATAGCACTTGACACTCCTATCTGTGGTATAATGTGCTATGAGATCCATAAAAGGATTTCTTACAGATTTAGATGTTCCCCCTAAGTCAAATAGAGTGATACTGCTGTCATTTTACTGGCTGACTCTACCATCTTGCTTCCTCCAGATTCATCTTGAGTTCTCATCAGTTCTACGCAGCCGCCCAGGTGTGGACATAGCTCACTCTGGAATTGAAAAGAGCAAAAATCTCATCTCGGGATCAACAGCGTTATGGATATTCTTCATACCAGCTGTGGATCTTCAGGTTGATAAATATTTCAGTGCTGTAATCATGGATAGATGTTGATATTCCCCTGCTTCAATATAACCAAATTGTCCTGCTATGCTGGAAAAATATTTAATTAATTCATAAACACGTTAGCAAAATTAATTCTCGCCAATTTGTCAATGCTAATAATTAATTGTTAGTCCTTGTCCAAAGCCCTCCAGCTTGTTAAGAAAACTTAACAACTGCATTTTACTAATTGCTCATTTTACATGGAAGCAGTAAACACACACACACTTATTGTGGCCCTGTTATTTCACAGAGTCATAAAAACAGAGGTTGACATTTGCATTTTATTTAAAAAAAAAGGTTAAGTGGAAGAATAGTTGTATCTTACTCTTGAGCAACAATATAGATTCACTTGTACATTGTACTAAGTAAGCACTCAATTGACTAAGAGTTTCTACAAGAATGTTGCTGTGGTTAGAGGTGTGTATCAGGACTGGGATCCAATGGAACCCAACAAAAAAAAAAGTCCTTTCTTTGCAGGACAAAGAAAGGCTATGTTCATTAACATAACAGCGTATTGGATGCTGTGGGTTGCTTGAATAGTGCTGAGTGATGTGAATGTGCGAATTCATTCAGTCATCTTAAGTAAATGATTTATTCTGGTCTGGTGTAGTCCTTGTGGTTTTATGAACTTTTTTGTTTATATTTTGGGAAATAGAAGTAACCAAGTTATAAAATATCGCAGGTCAGTAGAAACAAAAATAATTCCTGGAATAGGAAGGCTTGGTTAAGCTTTCAGTGGGAGTAGGTAGGATTTGCCAAACTCTCTGCAGTAGTGGGTGGGATTGGCCAAACCTTTTGTGGGAGCAGGTAGGATCAGTCAGATTCTCTGTGGAAGGTGGTGGGATTGGAGAAACCCTCTGTGGGAGCGTGACAGCATGCAGGATTGGTCAAACTTTCAGTGGGAGTCGGTGGGATTAGTCAGATTTTCTAGAGGAGTGGGCAGGGTCGGTCAAACTTTCAATGGGATTGGGTGGGATTAGTCAAATGTTCAACGGGAGCAGGTGGAATTGGTCAAACTTTATGCAGGAGGGGGCAGAATTGGTCAAACTTTTTGCAGCAGGGAGCGGGATTAATCAAAACTTCTTTGGGAGTCAGTGAGATTGGACAATCTTTCAACAGGAATGGGTGGTATTGGAAATACCTTCAACAAGACTGGGTCAGATTGGTCAAACTTTTAACGTGAGCAGACAGGATTGCTGAAACTTTCTGTTGGAGCAGGTGTGATTAGTTAAACTTTATATGGGTTTCCGGGAGTAAATGGGATTGGTTTAACTTTTTGTTGGCTGTGGGAGTGTGGTCGCAGGTGAGATTGGTCAAATTTTCAATGGCAGTGGACAGGATTTTTAAAACTCTCTGTAAGACTGGACAAGATTGGTCAAACCTTCTGCAGGAGTGTGGGAGCGGGCAGGATTGGTCAGATTTTCTGTGGGAGTGCAGGACTGGGAGGGATTGGTCAGAATTTCTGTGTGATTGGGTGAGATTGGTCAGACTTTTGGTTGGAGTGGATGAAAATCGAATTAAAAAACAGTAACACAGATTCTACCCTACTCATGAGCAATATGAGCAAGTTCACATATTATATTTGCTCATTTAGAACTCATTAAGAGTTATTTAAGAGTCATTACATAAATGTTGTTGTGGGCATGAAAGGCATTGGGCATTGGACTCAAACTTGCACAAATGTATTGCAACATAATTTTATAAAATGCAAAATAAATCTTAAAAATGCACAAAATGAGCTTTGAAAAAACCCAAAACTCCTTCCATCCTCTCAATATTCTATGTATGGTTATGGCTTTGAGCTCTAGTGAGATACTGTTGGGATACTCAATGACTTAATACCTATACTATTTAATGATGTAATTCAGAGATTGCTCTATCCCGTTCTCAGGGAGTCCACATTTCTGTCCTTTCCCAGCAGGTAAAACACCCGAGGCAAGCGATCAGGATCCTATAACACTCTGATCACAAGGATTAAGCATTTCAGGAGCTGGGACAGAGTTAAGATGCTTTAGATTGAGGAAAAACTTGGCATTGTGAGGCAGAGTGTCTGATGAGGGGTTTGAAATGGCTGATGATATCCATCCTCCTGTTTTTCTGTTAACTTTACATTTTCACATACTGAAAAGTTGAACAGAAATGCCAGAAATTCTGAAAATCTTGATGTACCTTGACATAATATTCTACATAATACTTGCATTTTCTTTTCCTTGCTTTCCTAGCATCAGTTCAGGTGTCGGACCCATACCTCAGATGGTACCTAGTGCAGCTTGACAAGGCATGGTACTACCAGGAAGATTCTTCACCAAACATTGTTTACTTTCCATGCATCTGTTGTTAGCACAGAAATACAGTGCCTTACATTGATGCAATTTAAGAAACTTAAAAAAAATTGTTTGCCAGTTTTGACTGGTGATTAGTTTAATATCCTGACATGAACGTGGAACCAAAAATCAACCCAGTGATTAAACTGCAGTTTCATAAGGATGCATTTAGTATGATAAAGTTAAGAGTAGTTGAGGTTAGAGTGAGGGTGTCATGTTCTCCATCTACATCCCTCACCTGAAATTCACACATATTTTCAATATACACACACATCATTAACAACAAAAAAATAAACTATTACCATAAATGTGCAAAATAATATATCTGTGTACCATATTACACTATTTCAAGGGTGGACCAGTTCTTAAAATGCACTAGTTTAGACAATCTGAGCTGAAATAGTTAATCCTGAACTGAGAGTGCACAGCATGGAAGCTCATGTCCCTCAACAGAGCTCAGTGATCCGCCTTCCTTGGATAAAGGATGGTATGTCTACTGCAATGTCTGGGAGGTTTTTCCACCATGTTCAACTCCTCGGTGGGCTGGCATGTGCAGCTGTAAACTAGCTGAGTGGGATTGGACAGTAACGCGCAACACACGGCACTGCATGCACCTTTCACGCAACGTTTGTCATGACGGAATTCACTATGCAAGGATTTTATTTCTTTTTTTTTAGCTTCAAAGGACAACAAAAATATTAGCCTGTTTGCAATGATCACGATTAATAAATCTGACATATGTCATATTTTCTTATATTTGAGAGCCCTGGACTCTCGCTGGTTTTGATCCTTGCTATGTTTAGTTGATTTCTTGTTTTGATGTATTGCTTGTGGACTAGCCCTACTGATTTGTTTGTATCAGTTTCTTTTAACAAAACCTGAACCTGCACTTCCATCGCATTTTCTGCTCATCGAGAAACAAGATACGGTGGAAGATAGCTTTTTTATATGACTCTATGGAATTCTTCATTAGTATTACTAATTCTGTATGAAATCAGGTTAGAAAATGTATTACCATATGTGTTATTATTGGTAATAATTGGTACACTTTTTGCATTAGAGTAGAACAGATATTATTTCACTTAAGACACAATAAGCATTTGGTAGCTGGGACAACAGAGCTCTATCAGTGTTTACTTCTCTCAGCGTCCTGCTGTGGAGAAGCCTTTGGCTCCAAAAAGAGAGAGATCATTATTGGACCATAATTAAGTGCTGGTGAACTGAGTGCTCCTCGCTGTTTTCTTCGCATGCTTGTTGTTCAAAGGCAAAATTCACTCATTTTGCTTCATGGAGCTTTCTTCTTTAGTCTCATCGGCAAATATGAGCAAATCAGCCCCAATGGGCCTAAAGTAGGCTAGCCAGTTCGGCCACGTTGGATTTCTTTGCCAGGCAATAATGATTTTTCTCTCGTTTTGAAGATTTCTCGTTTTATTCACTATGTATTTACACAAAGTTAAAAGTTTCATTACTTTCTTCTCTGTGAGTTCAATGATCACACACTGAATAGAAGCGTCCGAGTTGGGTTTTTCAGTAGTGCCTAGACCACTGCCTTTAAACACAAGCACTTGACTTTAAGCCCGAAAAAAAATCATGCATATAAAATGTGGATGTTGGAAGGAAATTATGTTTTTGGGTTTTTTTTCTTTGTTTTCAAATAGTACTTGATCCAGCACATTCTATTATAACTTAATGTAACCCTGAGATACTAAATCAAGGTCATTAAATTGTAATATATGCATGACATATATGCTATTTTATGACATAGGCTATATCATGATTTTAATTTGCTCTTTTGAGTTGTGATATTTGGTAATGTTTTTATTAATTTGATGCGCTCTCCTGTAAAGAAAACAGTTTGAAGAATAAGCTGACCAAGCACTCATCTGCTATACTTATAGCTCAGTTCTTTAGTTAATTTGTCATTTTATCCATAAATAATTTAGTCCTTGAGAGAAACATTGTCTCAGATTAAGATACTGTCTCTTCTTATTTCCGAAATAAAAAATTGTGGACTATAAAGGGACAGCGCTGTTAATTAATTGATTAATAGCTATATTTATGTATTTAGTATTGGCCTCAAATGACATTGCGTCATTTTTTGAGTGAAAAACCCAAATTTCACCATGACATATTGTAGTTCCACTGTCAGACAGTGTTGTTGGATTAATGCTGCTCTTAGCTCGAGCCAATACTGCACAACAAATTTATACATATCAAGTTGATACACTGTCATTTCATACATAATTACATAATGAACATCTATTAGTGGTGCTTTTTTTTTTTTTTTTCATTTTTATTCACACTCAGGACTTTGTAGCCAAGTGTGTTCCTTGTATGAGTTTAGCCAACGCTTCACTACTCACAATGTATTTGTACACACAGGTTTATGAAAGGAGGACATTTCACACTGTGATATGTGTGTGTGTGTGTGTGTGTGTGTGCGTGTGCACGCGCGCAACGAGGAGCTTTGATCTTATTTCATTTCAGTCTTATTGCATTTCATTTATGTAAGTCTCAGGAGGCATGTTCAGGCTTTTCAGGAGTGCTGAGCTATGGAAATAAAAATGAAATAAAAAAAAAGACAGAAATGGAACATAAAAGGAAAACGTATGCATGTATTATTTCATACTCAAATCACATATGGGTATTAAAATCGAATGCAGAGAATGAGAATGAAACAGAGAGCAAGTTAAAAAAAAAGAAAGAAAAAGTTGGTGGAGTGGTTTGATTGCTCTCGCTTGATTGTCCCAACTGTGTATATATGTGTGTGCGCGTGTGTGTGTGTGTACTGGTGCGTGTTAATGGAGACTAAGCATGCCTAATATAACTTAAGCATAATGGCTCATGGACAATCCCCTCCAGGCAGCGTGCATGTGTTACACTGTGGATTCAACCTGAGGATAAAAGCACGCTTTAAAGAACACTAGCCCTGATAATCCCTAAGTGTGTGTTCTTCCTCGCCCTGCGGTGATGTGTACAAATCAGGGAGTAAATACTTTCATCGCTCAGGTTCTCCTCTTGAATTGCAACTCAGAGTTGTTTTTTTTTAAATACTTATTCGATATATATAAATATAAAGAATACTACTTAAAATTGTTTGATGAATTATATGATGATATTTGAGTGAATATGAAGAATATTAGTATTGATAACACCTTGAATATTAAGTAGGGAATAAAACACTTTGGGGGTGTGCTGTTATAGGAAAATAATCAACGAAGGGTGGTGTAATGAAGTAGAGTTACTGTGACCAAACTGATTTTCCTATAATAGGATGTTCTATTACGTGTTTTCTTTCTTTTATACCACAGCAAACATTCAAGCATTACAATTTTTATTTATTGATGCATGACACAAGACTTTTTTATCCATTTATAGTTACATGTACGGTTGTGGAACATGAAATAAGTTCTCCTGTTTTCACTTACTTCGTAGCAGCTATTCCGTTTCCGTTTCGGTATTGCGAGAGTTGCTATAAAGTGGAATGCAATTTCATAAATAATTATAACCTCTATTTTATTTTTTTTTTTAAGATTATGAATCCAGCATGTTGTGAATGTCCTGAGAGGACTTGACCTTCATAGAAATTGTTTTTTCTCTGTGTAGCTGATGTCTGGATAATGTTAAAAAAAAAAATTTAAGAAAAAAATAAATAAAAACATATACAGTAGAAGTATAATGCATAGATAATCTTGTTTAATCTTGTTTTTTATATATATTTTTTTAGATATTTAACAAATACTCCTTTAGTGATTCATGATGCATTATAGCAATTGATATAAAATGCAATGCATTTTTATGTTATTTTATATATCTATCTATCTATCTATATATATATATATATATATATACACTATATTACCAAAAGTATTCGGTCACCCATCCAAATGATCAGAATCAGGTGTCCTAATCACTTGGCCTGGCCACAGGTGTATAAAATCAAGCACTTAGGCATGCAGACTGTTTTTACAAACATTTGTGAAAGAATGGGCCGCTCTCAGGAGCTCAGTGAATTCCAGCGTGGAA
>CM040987.1:21862661-21875115 GCA_022985145.1 Pangasius djambal | reverse complement strand
TGAGAGCCAGGCCTTCTCGACCAACATCAGTGTGTGACCTCACCAATGCGCTTTTGGAAGAATGGTCAAAAATTCCTATAAACACACTCCTCAACCTTGTGGACAGCCTTCCCAGAAGAGTTGAAGCTGTAATAGCTGCAAAAGGTGGACCGACATCATATTGAACCCTATGGGTTAGGAATGGGATGGCACTTAAGTTGTGAGTCAAGGCAGGTGACCGAATACTTTTGGTAATATAGTGTAATATATATATATATATATATATATATATATATATATATATATATATATATATATATATATATATATATATATATAAAATGTGTGTGTGTGTGTGTGTGTGTGTGTATAAAATGCCTTTTAAATGCATCACAGCATGTTATGAATGTATCAGTAACTGTACATATGACCTTTATATATAAGTGTTAAAATACATAAATGCTGAAGGGAAAAAAATGCAAAACAAACAAACAAACATAAAAAAATGTCCACTTATTGTATGTGGCTAGCAAAAAACATATGCACTAAAAATAAAATGCGTGGATGCAAAGACAGAATGCAATTTAAAAATTATAAAAAATCTTGTATCTTTTGGATATTAAATAAAAAATAGCATGTAATCCAAACACATTGAGAGAAACACTAGACAAGAAAAGTCCTGCTAAGTGGCACAAATCGGCTGTAATGGACTGAGAACTTCAGCGTGGAGAAGCTGATTTAAGACGCAGCGTTCCTCGTGGTCTCAGGTGTTGGCTCACTCACACTCACTGTTGTGTGGAAATGAATCAGGTCTTTATTACCTTCTGCAAGGCTGCTACTGCACTCGCTCTTCATCTCTCTCACTATAGTGTTAGCTGCCGATCGAACGTGGTCATATTGAACACACCATAAAGCCTTCATAACAGTCAACACTGCACAGCTTTATGTTGGAGTCAAACATCTGCTTGCTGTTGGTGGCAGAGAAATAAAAAGAAATCAAAGTAAAAATGTTGCAAATAGAGATGAAGCTAGCTGATTGAGTGAGTGCTAGGTAACAAGGTGAATGGATGGGGTTTTTATATCACTACTTATAATGGCTAGGTTTTTCTGAAAAAGAGAAATTGAGTCTTGGAAAACAGAGCTGGAAGCTAGTTAACAGAAAGGCTAGCATATTTCTAGCTAACATAGCTGCAAACTAATTGTTAGTGAACAAAGCTGCTAGCTTATTGTTAGTTAACATAGCAATGTTAAAAAAGTTAATAACTTTTTAACAGAGCTGCTAGCTTATTGTTAGTTAGTGCAGTGGCCAGTTGATTGCTAGTTAACTTAGCTGCAAGTTAATAGCTTATTGCTAGTTACCAGTGCTGCTAGCTTATTGTTTGTTAACAGAGCTGCTAGCATATTGCTAGTTACCAGTGCTGCTAGCTTATTGTTTGTTAACAGAGCTGCTAGTTTATTGCTAGTTACCAGTGCTGCTAGCTTATTGCTAGTTGCCAGTGCTGCTAGCTTACTGCTAGTTAAGAGAGTGGCTAGTTTATTGTTTGTTACAAGAACAGCTAGATTATTGCGAGTTAACAGAGCTGCTAGTTTATTGCTAGTTACCAGTGCTGCTAGCTTATTGCTAGTTAACAAGGTAAGTAAGTTTATTTATTTATTTATTTATTTTAAAATATTAGTGACATTTTTCTTTTCTTGGAAAAGTGGGATGTTGATTAGAACATTATTCTTGTTTCTTTAGTCATAAAACAAACACAGCTAATTGTTCCTAGCTAGCCAGGTACTAGTTAACAAACTGTGTTTTCTTTTATTATTATTTTTATTATTAGTAGTAGTAATAGTAGTAGTAGTAGTAGTAGTAGTATGGGCATTACTGGCTTTTGTTTTGAATCATAAGTGTGGTGCAGCGTACTAACTCAACCACATCTGCAAGCTCACTGCTAGTTTTGTAGCCACCAGTCATCATATCTGCTAGCTAAAAGGGAATTTGCTAGTTAACACTGTAAATATATGTTGTTTGTCATTTTGTTACTTCTTTGACCCTGTAAATGGGCTATGTTATTGTGTTAATAATAAACCTGAACTAATACAAAAAACAGAACTACTAGCAAGCTAGTTAGCTCATTGCTAGTCAACAAGGTGACTGGATGTTGTTGAACTCTCAGTTCTGATTGGTCAGAAGATGTACTCTGTAACAGCAGCTCTGAAATGTGCTCGATCTAATACGTTATCGTTTCTGTATCAACAGCTCATTCACAGTTTTTTGTTTAGACACTGTACATGAACCTATAACGTAACTAGTAACAGGAACTATTTGTTTCGTGGACATTTTACAATATTAAATGTAACTATAAATGGATAAAAAGTATGTCTTTTTTTAATACCTAAAAATTATTGGCAGAATACCTCTGGTATAAGAGGAAGAAAAGACTTCGGAACATTTATTGGAAAATGATCTATTTTGGGGTGGTAAGAGTTAGTCCACTTCGCATCGGGCTGATTTTCACCACCCCATCGATGATTATTTTCCTACAACAGCGCTCCCTCACAAGTGTTTTATTCCTCAGTGCACTGTGCATCTCTGTGGGCTTCGTACCTTCGTTATTGACTTCACTTAGGTGATCTACTGACATCCAGATCCACTAGCTCTTAGCTAATTTTGCTGTTGTTAGCAAGAAAACGGATGTTATTTCTAAACTACTCGTTGTCATGGCTGTGCCTCATTTGAAAAGATGAGTTTGTGGCTAGTGCTCAGTTTCGCAGCTTTGATTTTCATATCGTAAAAAAAAAACTTCTGAGTTTGAGTTTGTCTTCTGAGTTATGTTCACATCTGTCCAGTATGGATTTCGTCTGGCCAGGCTTTCAAATCAAGTCACTCAGAGCGAAGGAGAAACAGGAGAAAGGTCCGTCAATACGTATTAATCTTTAAAGGCCGCAGGTCTAATTTGTTTCGCAGTTCCTTTGCTTAATACTATAAAGAGACACCAGTGGCAGAAAAACGGACTCTGTCAGGAAGCTGTATAAGATTTCTCTGACACACACACAACCTTCGCTGCACTGCTTCCTGTCGACATGCGATCCTGCCAGAATCTATGGGAGACGGGTTGTTATCCTCGATGCCCACGCAGACGCATCATCCATCAACTTCAGCTCCGTTTGCTTGTACTTTATGGCTGTCTTGAAATTCAGCATTGCAGCAAAAATAAATAAATAAATAAATAAATAAAATAGGCAGGAGGATAAAAATGTTTTGCATAGCTCCGAGAGAGACCGTAGAGTGTTCAATCAGCGCCGTTCATCTTTTCCTGAATTAAGTAAGCCTGTACGAGCTGCACTTATTCTGTGAAGGCTCTCGCAACAGCAGTGCAAATTCTTTTCATCATTACTTCTGTTCATTTTCACGTCGGAAAGGCGTCTGAACGGAAAGGTTTTTGCTGATGGGAAGATTCGGCTGATGAAAGATAAAAGCATGAGCACTATCGCTCGCTCTTTGAACTGTTTCCCTGCTGTTGTGTTTTGCACAATTGCATAAGACGCCGAGCACAAATAATGACATTTAAGGGAAGAAGATGAAGGAAAGAACCAGAAGCAGATGCAGTTTTCATCATGCTGTCAGTCCTGACGCTCAAGTTCATCACTGATCGCAAGCTTGCTGTCCAGAGAAAAATGTGAATAAACGTGTCTCACATTTAGACGTGACCGATAGAAAGACCTGTAATAAATATTACAGTGTGAAACCGAAATGTGAAGGAGATATTAAGCGCTCAGTGCAATTAAAGCAGCAAATCTTCCCTGAAATATTTTTAATATAATAAATTATTAAATACACTTCCAGTGACAAGCAGTTTAACACTTAGGATAAACAGTAATTCTTTGCTACTTAATAATTTATTTATTTGTTTGTTTGCTTGGTTATTTTAATGCTTATAATTTGGTCTTTTACACTTAATTTGTTATTTTGATTTTTTTTTTTTTCTTTAGTTATTTTAAAGCTTATAAGTCTGTCTCATTTTACCATTTTAGGTGCTGTTATGTTATTTTTTTATTTTTAATTCATTTTTTATTTAAATGTTTGTATTTGACTGTTTAATTATTGGTAATGTTTATACTTTTGTCTCGTTTTACTATTTTAGGCGTTATTCACTTTGCCATATTATTTTGTAATTATTTTCATTTATTATTTGTAATTACTTTTTGCATTTTTATTTCTTTATAGGTTTAATTAGTTATTTTTAATGCTTATTATTTTGTGTTGTATTATTATTAGTAGTAGTAGTAGTAGTTCTAATTTTGGTTATTTTAATTATTAAATGTTTTTAATTAATAAATTTTTTTAATGCCTATAATTTTGTCTCATTTGACCATTTAAGTGTTATTCAGTTCATATTATTCATATCATTCACCATATAATTCTGTTATTATAACCTATTTATTTACTTACCTACCTATTTACCTACATATTTAATTCTTTAGTTGTATATGAAGTTATTTTTAAGGCTTATAATTTTGTCTCATTTTATCATTTTAGCTGTTATTCACTACATTATATTATTCTGTTATTATTATTTTCATTGAATATTGATTTATTATTAATGAATAATTTTTGAAACGATTGTCCCAGGAGGGTGGTTAGGTGGTTAGGCCACGGCGCTCTCAGTGCCGTAACCCGGGTTCGATTCCCAGTTCAATTCTAGTGCCGCTCCCAAGACCAGATAGAATTGGGGAGGGCCGTGTCAGGAAGGGCATGCGGCGTAAAAACTGTGCCACATCAAACATGAGGACCACTGATCCACTGTGGCGACTCCTAATGGGAGCAGCTGAAAGAGGAACAACAACAATAATTTTTGAAATGACTTTAGCATCAGCCAAAACATTAAAACCACTGACAGGTGAAGTGAATAACACTGATTATCTCATTACAATGGCACTTGTCAAGGAGTGGGATATATTAGGCAGCAAGTGTTGGAAGCGTACGGATCTGAGGTTTTGTGTCAAGGACCGAATTGTGATGGCTAGAAGACTGGGTCAGAGCATCTCCAAAACGGCAGGTCCTGTGGGGTGTTCTGCTGTGTTCCAGTCTGCAGTGGTTAGTACCTAGCAAAAGTGGCACCAGTGAAGGACAACCAGTGAACCGGCGAGAGGGTCATGGGCGCCCAAGCCTCACTGATGTGTGTAGGGAGCGAGGGTTACCCCGTCTGGTCCGATCCCACAGAAGAGCTACTGTAGCACAAATTGCTGAAAACGTTAATGCCGGCTATGATAGAAAAGCGTCAGGACACACAGTCCACCGCTGAAATCGCCTGCAATGGGCATGCGAGTATCAGAACTGGACCATGGAGCAATGGAAGGAGGCATTTCAGTGAATATATTGCTTGTGATACTATGGAACGTTAACATTGTAACCATGACAACAGTGATAAATAGAGATTTAGGTAAGGCCTATCTTTATGCCCTGCTATTATCCTCACAAAAATAGGTAAATTAATGATATGGATTCATGCAGAAAGGAATTATTTATAGGCTATGGTGCACCAAAATGTTTTAATTAAAGATTTGTGTGGTAGGTGATGAGAAAGGCAGCAAAATGATGATATAAACTGATATAAAAGCTTTCATATCAGTTAGAGTTATTCAGAGAACATGTGCAAAGCCTTTGTTTTTTTAAAATGCTTTTTAAAGTCTCTTACTTAATAAAGATTAGATTAGATTAGATTAGATTCAGCTTTTTTCTAAACACAAGGGAATACTTCCTGAATATTACTGGAGACTCCTTCCAAATGTTCATTATTTTGTGTTTTAAATGCCCTTTAAATGCTTTTTAAATACTGCTTAAGCTTGATACACAATCTGCTGAACAAAAGTGATTTATCACTTGGTTCTTTGCCCTCTAGTGGATCACCTATTTGTATTTGGGTTTTTTTTTTTACGTGTATCTTTTACTGTAATACGCAGCAGTTGTTCTGAATGCCATGCCTCTTAACACTAAAATCCTAAAATCCCACAAACTGTCCTGAAATAAATAAAGAATAAACCACTAAGAGAATGAGTTTTTTTTAGTTATTTGTTCAGCCAATCTCTCTCTCTCTCTCTCTCTCTCTCTCTTTATCTCTCTCTCATAGATAAAACACACACGCACACTGAGGAACTGTGGCATTTGAAAACCTTGTGTTTTAAGAATAAGTCTGAATAAACCTCTAGTAAAGCTGTTTTTAATAGACTATAGTGCTACATCGATGTCTTCACTGTCGCACTTCCTCCATCTTTTACCTGGTGGGACTTCTTTGCTGTAAATGTCACACAGTGTAGAGGTTTTTTTTTTTTTCTTCAAATAGAGCAATTTTCCTGAGCTGAATGAACAGGATGTGTAGCGTGCAGTATCTGCACTTGTCACCAGATTGAGCTGTCTGTCAAAATCCCTCTGACGAAATGTGGCCGTAAATGGACACAAAAAAAAACCTGAAAGAGTTGTTAGAATATAGCTGCAAGCAGAGCTAGCCATTGCTGCGCTATTACCTCACTTCCTGTTTTCAGTAGCCCTTCCAAATTGCAGTTGAACTCAAATGTTTTAGGTTACATAATCACTTCCTTTTTGGCGACTTAGATGTCAAATTCGTTTGCAGTTTATGGATGAAACGTCTCGCGTATCAAAAATCCGAGAAACAATGTTTGTTCAGATTTGGCCAGCGATGCTGTGCTGCAAATCTGTGATGACTGGACAAAATTTGTAGAAGAAGAAGCAGAAAAACTGTTTTTAAAATAATTCGAAATGCCAGAAAATCCAATATGGCAGAAATTAACACCGTAGTATTCGTTGAACTTGGCTTGGCCCAAAAAAAATCAGAGTAAAGTGGAATCGTCTTTCTACGATATTATAAAGTGAAGTTATTATTGTAAACATGTCCAAAAGTGCCCTATTGGTGGCGCTAGAGAGCTTGAGTGGCATACACCAAAAGTGCTGTGTAGGTATGTCCTCTATTACTGTGCCAAATGTCATAAAAAGCAAAGTTCTGTGGGTTGTCTCAGACTCCCGTTGTGGAAGAAGTAGAAGAAGAAGAAGAAAACATACAATTCCAGTAGGACCTTCAGTGCTTGGCCCCCTAAATTTGGATAACTATATAGAGGCTGTGCTTCCTGTATCTCCTGTACAGGGAGAGTGCCATTACATATGCATCCCATTACACACACAGGAAGGAAGTTTACAATACTTATCTATAGTTAGCAGAACATCTCTGTTTTTAATTCTAACGAGCAGGAGCTTTCACAAGACTTGGGTTTTATATGAATAATTGTGCAGATTATGACATAAAATCGTGACACTGTTGGTATTTTGTTTCATCAGCCTCTGCACCAGCCCCGACTTTTTTAAGCCTTGCTCTGCCACATTTTCAGTCATTAGAGTCTGACAAAACCTGCCGCCTCTTTATTTTTCTCAACAGCTTTCTCGCAGTGGAAAATCTGTCACCGCGTGACGTCCGAGTCCAGAGTGCTGGATGCCAGGCTCAGAGAACGAGGTGAGTTTTTTTCAACTGTACGTCTAACTACAGGCCAGTCATGCAACTTTATCTTCATCCTCCTACAAGTCTCACAAGAGGAGCTTTTGTTTCATTTATTGGTAAATAAAAGGTCTTAAAACATGAAGCAACAAAAAAAACAAAAACCTGCATATATCTGGAGTGCAAAAGTTTGCACACCCTCCGGATAAAATTAATTTTAATTTCCTGAACATGATATGAATATCTGCTAATAATATCAGTATACACATGTACATTCCAATATTCTTATTTTAAAAGATAAACAACCTTTTTTTTTTTTTTTTTTTTTTTTTTTTTTAAGACAATGGCTTTACATACAACAACATTTTCTGAAGCACATCTTATCACATTGTCTTATGCAGTAGTAGTGCCTCCATTTCCATATATGGAGCGCTTGACACGCCTACATTCCATATATGGCATCAGTGATATGTTTGCATACGCAGGATTAAAGGCACACCTTTTGTAGCCAGGCCTTACTGAATATTCATGTCCTTTTCCTGTTAACAAACAAAAAAAGAAATAAGTAAATAAATAAGTAAATAAATGGCATTTAAATAAATAAATAAATAAATACATATAATGCAAATAAATGCATATAATGCAAACAAACAAAGAAACAATAAATGTACATTAACATAATTCAAATAAATCAATCAGTAAAAGTCAAACAAACAAATCAGATGTATACAAGCAAACAAATACAAAACCTCTGACTGTGACTAAAAATCTTTTTTTTTAAATTTTGTGTGAGAGTGTACCTAAGAGATTAAGGGACATGCACATACAGAATTTTTCTAATTATGATTTCTAATTATGGTGTAAATCTGAGAGAAAACATAAATACAGAAACAAAAATGTAAAATGAACAACCTTTGACTGTGAACAAATATATTTTTAACTGCGTGGGTGTGTAAGTAAGAGATGGAATAGGACATGCTCGATTTGTCTAATGCTGCTTTCAATTATTTTTTAATGATATTTATTTTTGCAAAGATGATCTGTGAGTAATACGCTTGTAAAAAAAAAAGGCTGTTTTTGCAAACCTGAAACAAAAAGGCAATATCTTTTTTTTTTTGTCAGTATGCTGTCAAAATGTATTTCCACAGTCGGTATTTAACAGCAAAATGCTGTTTGTTCTTCATCGACAAGTCAATAAATCTAATGAGAGTGATAAAATTATGTATTAATTAACTGTGTTTAAGTAGAGTTGTTGTGTCTGGGAGACTGTCTGAGGTTGTTTCGAGGTGTAGAAAGACAGTCAAGTTTAAAGAAGTTTAAAGAAGTACTTTGCTTATCTTAATGTTAGAATTCACAGCTGACAGGGAGTTAATTAAAAGCTGGTACACTGGGTCAGGGGTGAGTAAACTTCTCAAAGATCTTTTAGTCATGCTTGTTGCATGCTCACTCAAAATGTCCTGAGTTTTACTGGATAAATTAAATCAGATCACGGACATATTATGTACGTGAACATCCATTCTTCTTCACATCCCGAAAGATGTCTAAATACTGTAAGCTGCTGTAATTTTCATTCATTTTCCTAACATACAGGTAGGTTTTTTTTTTCTGCAAGGATACTTTCCTGACCAGCTGGATTCTCGATACCGATTGGTCAGAATTAATCCTTTTTCAAAAACAGCAGCTCGGTCACTAGTACCTGCTGCGAGGTTTATATGCACTCGTTCCAATACGTCATCGTTTCTATAGTAATGGCCTACGCAGGGACGCGTACAGTGGATGCACCACAAAAATGCGTGTACTTGTTGCGACGTTTTCTGAAAGGAGGCATTTATGTGACATGTTTGGAAGGAGTCTCCAGCGTCAGCACTTCCAGTCAGCGGTAAAGCCGTAACTTTTCACACAGGGGAAAGTCGTCAGGACTGTCTCGGTATTGTGACAAGCTGTGTTTTTTCCCCTTATTAACTTCAGGAGAGAGGAAAAAAAAAAAAAAGAGAAGCCGGAGACCTTTTGTTGCCATGACAACAAGCAGCTCAAGTTCTTTATCACCATCTAAGACCACCATCTAAAAATTAAACATAAAGTGACACCGAGGAGTAAAGCCTACATTTGTGGAAATTAGTTAAATAAAATTAACTGGAGGTTGTTCATGGGAAAAGCCAAACCCTTTACTAGCAATTCCACTGAACTTAATGAATGATCCAAAGTGGAAAAATATCTTCAAATCTTATTTGTATCTTATTTATTTATTTGTTTGTCTGTTTGTTTGTTTAAATATTGTTTTATTTGTTTATTTGAGGTATGTTTGTATAGTTTTATTTGTTTGTTTGGATTTTATTCATTAATTTATTTGACCTATATAGATTGACTTTCATTTTTTTTTTATTTGTTTCTTTGTTTGCGTTATATTTATGTATTTGCATTAGAATCATTTGTTTAAATTTTATCTTATTTTTATTATGTAGTTATTTATTTATTTATCCTTAAATTTACATTGTGTTTGTTCAGATTTGATTTTTTTTTTTTAAATTCTTTACATTATATTAATTTACTTTCATTTATTTATTTATTTGTTTGTTTGTTTAGATCATGGCTATTTATGGCTGTTTTTTGTTTATATTTGTTTGTTCAGATTTTATTTATTTAATTTTCATTATATTAATTAACTTTCATTTATTTATTTGTTCCTTTGTTTGTTTGCATTATATTTATTTATTAATTATTTATTCATTTGTTTGTTTTTTGTTTTTATTTACATTTGTTTTATTTGTATATTTGGATTTTGTTTCGTTCCATTTTACATTATTCACATTAAATTAATTTACTTGCAATTTTTTATGTTTCTTTTGATTTTATTTATTTATTTATTTATTTATATTATTTTATTTATTTCATTTTATGTTTATTTATTTTGATTATGTTAATTATAATAATAATTATAACATTATATAATGTTAATTATATAAATAATTAATGTATTTATTTGTTTATATTTTATTTGTGTTTGGATTTTACTTACTTTATTAATTTATTTTCATTTATTTATTTGTTTGTTTGTTTTCATTATATTCATTTACTAATGCAGCAGGTTTTTTACGTATTTTTTGTTTGCTTGTTTATGAGTAGTTAGTTTGTTTAGATTTTGTTTGTATACATTTATTTGTTTGGATTTTATTTATTTATTTATTTACCATAATAAATTTAATAAATATGATTTAATAACAACAACAACAATAATAATAATAATAATAATAATAATAATAATAATAAATTTTGGTTGTTTTTCCACAGGCTACTTTTCTATGGCTGACTTTTAAGGTTCAGTTTTCAAATTTCCCACTCTTTTTTTTCCGGTATTTCCATCCCTCACTTATTTAGAAACAGTGTGCTGGCTGCCCAGTCGACCTCCTCCACTAACCCACCATCACATTCAGAGAAAATCAACACCGTGTTTGTTTAGAGTGTTGATGGGGAAAAGTGTTAATTTGTTTGTGCTCATACGTCATTTAAAGAGAGTGACTTATTCACAACTCACTGTTTGTTAGAAATGATAATGGATTTGTGCTGCTTTTGTTCTGACCTCTGCATTTCAGGAATGATTTTTTGGACAAGCTTCAATAGAAAAGCTTGGCAATTTGGTCTAACTGCCCACGGCTCACGTTTGATACTGTTAACACTGAAAAAAATGTTAGCACGTTTATTATTTAACAGCTTTTGTGTGGTTGGTTACTCAGACAGCACACGAATTTGAGCCAAATATGGTCGAGTTTAGGATCAGAAACAGTTAAGGCTTTTGTTGTCTAATCTTTGCTTGGATGTTCCTCCTCTTGTGAGTTTCTTTTACTGACAACGTGTCGGCCCATTTTTAAGGGATTTTTAATGAGTTCTAAAGACTAACATGCTTTTCGCCAGGAAGTATGATTTAGCTAGCTAACACTTTCGTTTACTTTTAGCTCTCACTTGCTAAGAACAATTATCTCATGACATGACTCATGACTAATTCAGTCAACTTCTATCATGCTTTTCTTACAATAAAATGCTAGAGTATTAATTTGTTTAATTAACTCTCATTTTTCAGTATACATGTATTTAAAATTGAACTTAACGTGCCATTGACATTTCCGTCACAGTTGGGAAACTGACTTAAGAGTGCATTGTGTCCCTTTTTGGTCCCATTTGGAATCTGGTCCAGAAATGCAAGCAACCATATCTAACGCTTGTGCACCATTTCAGTTCTGGTAAGTTCTGGTTCATACGATGCATAAAGAAAAGTTTCAGTTGAGGTTGTTCAGACAAGCAGATCCAGAAGATTTTCCCTCTATGTGGACTAGATGAAAGTGGTACTTTTGTAATCTGCTATCTGATGTTATTGATAGGGATGTAATGATACACTCCGGCCACAATTCGGTTTGATTCAGTTCATGATACTGCCTTCACGATTCAATTCAAATTATTTCTCAGAATATTTTGAACAAAATTTGAATGAAGAAAAATGATGACTATAAAGACTGCTTTTTTTTTTTTTTTATTTCTGAATCATAAACAATGCAAAACAGTGTGCATTGTTGTCTATTGGACTGACGTCACTTCCTGTTTTCGAATTGTTTTGCCGGGAGTTTCTTGCGTGCGTCGGCGTCTTAAACTATACTGTTTCCCTCTTTTTTAAATCAATAATTTTGCGCTATTGTTTTCATCTGTTGTATTTTTCACTTTTCTCTTCTATAGTATTTAAATTTTTTTATTTTTTTTTTCTCGAAGTGCGCTTTTCTATTTTGTTAAGACAGCGAGCGGAGGCCATCCACACCGGATCCACGCCGTCTACAATATCAACAAATCTCCGACTAAGGTGCGTTAAACAACATGTCTAACATTCAGCTTGTTCAGTGTGTTGAGTGCAGGATGTTTAGTCACTCTTCCTCCGTCGTTAGTAACAGCTTTATTTGTGATAAATGCATGCTAGTTAGCTCTCTGACGGAGAAGATTGCAGC
>CM040987.1:21845094-21862561 GCA_022985145.1 Pangasius djambal | reverse complement strand
ATGGGTTCCCTTTTGAGCCTGGTTCCTCTCAAGGTTTCTTCCTCATATCATCTCAGGGAGTTTTTCCTTGCCACCGTCGCCACTGGCTTGCTCATTAGGGATAAATTCACAGTGATAAATTCAAATATTTATAATATATTTTTTGTTAATCCATTTATTTCTATAAAGCTGCTTTGTGACAATGTCCATTGTTAAAAGCGCTATACAAATAAAACTGAATTTGAATATAGAATACTAAATAAATCAAAAATTGCTATGCACAGAGGTTTCATATTGTAAACAGCATGTATAACAAGTGCACCATATATTAAAAATAAATAAATACGTTTATAAATTCTCCCCAAAATTTAATTGAATAAATGAAGTCTCTGACCAGGGGAAAATGATTGTTTCAAGCATAATGAGCTTTGTAGCAGTGCCTGAGGCATCATTTTAACCAGAAATAAAGCTCCAAAGTCGGCTAAAATGCCCGGTTTCCACAGCCACTTTCTCGGGCACTGTTTATCACAGAGGCACAGGGCTGAAGTCGTTTAAAAGCTACTGAAAAGGTCTTTTTAACTATTATAAAGTAGTTGTGTAACAATAATGCCTATAACGCATGTCACTGGTTGTGATCCGTAGCTGTCAGTGATCCCCCGAGTGCTCTATATATATATATATATATATATATATTAACTCTTTGGTTTGCACAGATTTGGACCTCTGCTGTTCAAACAGTGAAATTGCATTAGATTCATTGAATAAGTAACGTTTAACAATTAACATTTAAAGCACTTGGAGTACATGACTTCATAATGTCATTATACTATTTATTCATATGAACAATGGGGACATTAATGTTGTAATGCCTTATAACATGTTCTGGCTTTGTACCCGGACCATGCTGGCCCACAATTAAATATTTACACAACTGATTATAGCTGCTAGAAGTAAGAACTAAATTTGTTGGGGAGTTACACTCCCCAACATTAAGTGTAACTATAAATGGATGAAAAGTATCATGTGTAGTTCAGTAATTAATAAAAAATAATAATAATAATTAATTGATTGATTAAATATCTTCTTTATTTTGTCTTAGGTTATGCAATTTTTTTGCATTTGACTGTTTTATCTTTTTTTTTAAAGCTGGAAAAATTTGTTGCTACAAAAATAAGCGTATGACGTCTAATGTTTTAAGCATGGGACAGGCTTTTGGAGCTCAAGAAACACATTACAATGCATTTCCAGGCCTCAGTCTGAGAACCAGTGGAGTCAAAACTGGGCCTTGACTCCACTTTAACTATAAACGTGTCAAAAAGTTCGGTTTGTTCCTTTCCTTTCTATTCGTTTGTATTGTTTCTCTGTTTCTCAGCGCTCTTTGTGCGCTCTTTCCTTTCCCACCGCATCTCTCTGCTAAAAAGCAGCCTTCCAATGCCAAAGCAAAGCCATAAAACACTCAGCGTCATTCACAGCCCGCACCCGCTCACAGACAATGAGGCTGCTCGGAGAACAAAAGAATGCGCAGGAAGTGTAGAACAGGAAACGTACTTCTGTCAATGCGGTACCAAAAAAGTATATGAGAGAATAAATCCAGTGCATTGCCTCATAGTTTAGAGAAATTACATTATAAGAAAGTTGGGCGTAGAAAAAGTTTAGAGACAAAAATGTTTTCCACTTGTAATGTGAATGAAGCAGGGGGACCAAAAAATAATTGAAAGCCATCTGGTATATATATATATATAAAAAAGAGCAGAATAGTTAAGAGAAGTGGGTGAGCAATCATTTTCTTACAATTCTCAAGAAAAAAAAAAGTCCCACTCAGAAATTCGCTCGAGTCATATTAATTTTTTTCCCCCCATACAGACGCCAGAGTTTTATTACAGCATGCAAATATTCTATTACAGACAGATAGGGCTGTTTTCTTTAGCATCAGTGAGACTTGTGACACATCTTTACAGTGCACTTCACTTCACAGCTGAAATCAAATTAGCAATTAAGAAAATATAATTTGCACTTGGAAAGAAAAAAAGCAAATTCCTGAATTACATTGATATTAACCTGTGATTTGGCTTGCAACAGGAACTACTCTCAGAGCTTCAGTTATAGAAAATGAATCACCACCTAATGACCAAATCAAAAATCAAAAAAGCAATCACTCTCTTGTTAAAGGTGATGCCATAGGCATCCATTGTCTGTGTTCTTTTGGAAGAGGACAACATCTCTTCCAAAATATTTTGTCCTTAGTGTCCTTAGCTTCACTGAGGCAATGGTTTGGAGGAACTACGTGTTAGATTTCGCTCTCGCAGATTGGTAGCTATGTTGCAGTAGGGAAGAACTAACTAGTGGGTGAAAATTGGAAATATCTAAATTGGGAGGGAAAAAAATGCATGGGAAGCTACATTTGATTGTTTCTAATGGCACACATTTGTTCAGTACACGCAGGAGTTTAAACCGAGTGGTATGGGACTTGGACAATTCTGTCTTCTGCCCCATCTGAATGCCTGCTGAACTGTAAAATGTCCAAAGCTCCACAGTCATTCACACACTCATAATATCTCTCTCTGTCTCTTTCTCTCGATCTCTTGCCAACTCTGTGCTCTGAAAGCAGGGTGCGATTGAGGTAGATGACTCTGTTAGGAACGGTTGACCGCACAACCTTAAGTCGCTTCATGAAGACCATTACAACGAACAGTCTCTGATTAACATAATCACATTCCGTTACCCAGAGTCACCAAGCTGCTGCGAGTGCATTAGCCAAGTGAATCAGTTATAACTGTAAGTCGCTCTCGATAAGGGCGTCTGCCAAATGACGTAAATGTAAATGTTATAATAAGTACAGACGGCACGCTTTCAGCGGCAGGGCTGCAATGGAAAAGCGTCACAAGCTGCTGTTCGCGTGTTACTCTTGATTTGTTGCCTTACAAATCCTCATAGCGTGATTGCCCGGGAAACTTCCTTTTCTACTGCTTGACATTTGCATTGTCTTTTGAACCTTATTGTCGTGTGTGCACCTTTCAGGGGAAAGAAAAGAATTGTGCGGAATATGATATCACACTTTTAGAGAAGGTGACATGCTGCATACTCCTTCGGCATTCTGAGTGACAGAAGCAAAGAAGAGGATTTAAATGTAGCTGGAGGGAAAGAGAGAGGGGGGGGGGGAACCATTCGCCCTTAACATCTTTTGAATGATCCTCTATAATTGAATATCGGATTCGTCTGTTTGTTTGCTCCATCTTTGCTTTTATGGCATTTCTCACCCTTAATGTCATTACTCCAGCGTTTATGGCCTATTAAACATCTGCGAACAGGGAGAGAGCTGCAAAAACAGCACAGGCCCCCCCCCAATGCAGCAACCTCGCGCTGAACCTCGTGCAGCTCGTGATCAACGCTGATCTCCGCACATTTTGGCAGAGCCGAGTCCCACCCCCCACCCCCCCCGTGCCACATGCAAATTTATTTATGATGCCGCAGACTTGCTGGAAATGAAATCAGCATACACACCCAAACTTTTTCCTCCAAGCACTCATGATTAAAGAAATCTATTTTGCAATACAGGCAGAGAATATATTGTTTTTTTCCCCCCATTTTATTCAAATACTCTGAATAGGGTCTATTAAAAAGAGGAGAGAGAGCGATAGATAGAGAGAGAGAGGCACAGAGGTATTCCTTGTCGAATCTCTGGAATAAATTCGATCAGCACTTCAACACACTGCTGTCATTCTCTTAAAGAGATTCATGCAAACCACGCAGTTTTCCAGCAGCACCTTCGGAAGAACAGCTGATAAGGAACGTTTTACAGAAAGGCAACAAGGACGAATTCTTACTTTTACTTTGCCGTTTTAAAAAAAGGCAGTTAATTAGCTAATTCGTTGAGTCGTCGAATGCACAAAAGAACGTTTCTTCAATTATTAAAACAAAAGTTCAATCAAGACAAGATTAAATGAGTAGTGTTAAGGTTAACTATAGTTAAAGGTTGTCAAATTCCTGATTCTGGTTGGTCAGAAGGTAGTAATGGTGGATGTACATATTTGGTACCTGATGCCTTCAACTCCTTCACCAGTTCCTTTGTTGTTGTCTTCAGTTGAACCTTTTGTCTGGACAATGCAGTGTCTGTTTGGTCCCAAGATGTTTACTTTTGCCTATGATTTTTGTACAGATTCTCGTAGTGCCTTTCAGTTGTTTGGAAAGTGCTTCTAAGGAGGAACTGGGCTTGGGGAGATCCACAATTTCTTTTTTTTTTTCCCCTGGGGTCTTGCTTTGGATTTTCCCATCAGAGCCACAGATGCACTCAGAATTAACTCCCGATTATGACAGTTGGCCAGTCAGAAACTTCTAGACAGTGTTGTGGACTCGAGTCACATGACTTGGACTCAAGCCACAAATTTGCTGAATTTCGACTTCAGTTGGACCCAAGCTCTTTGACCTTTTTCAAAACCAACGATAAAAAAAATTCTACATTTAAAAATGTGCAGTGAATTTTCCTAAAAACAACAGAATTTTCCTTTGCAACAACAGAAGGGCTGCAACATATAGAACCTGTGGTTCATGAATATCAGACGCAATTGCAGCAATTTCAGATTTTGTTCGGCATTTGAAATTGCACAAAGCGATTCCCAAAGTAAAGCCAAGTTGTACCGAGATAGATGACTACACTTAGTGAAAATAGTCTGCACCTCATCACATGTAAAAATGAACTGAAGTGTTTAGTTTTTATAGTTATAGTCAGGTGTCTCTCAAATACAACAGTTAGTTCCAGTCCACTAATTTGATTGGTCGAGCAGCATTCCAAGAGCATTCTAAATTTACTTTAACCACACTGGGACGTTTCACTGTGTGTATCACTCCGCTCATCTGTGTCGACCACGTAAAACTCCAACTACTAGTTTAGTTACTACAGTAAACTTTGTGACATTATCAGTGGACGTGGATAACTAGTTTTTTTTTTGTTTTTTTTTTGGAATATAACTTTCAGCTTTAAATATGAAAGCTTGTCAAATGAATGTGAAAAGGAAGAAGGGACGTCAGTTTTACCAGAAACACCTTTAACGGGAATGTACAAATCAATGTGAGCTAGCTAGCTGGCTAGTCAACATGTTATAAAGTGTGTGTGGCTTCTTTGGGATCTAGTTCTGCTAGCAGAGCAAAAATTAACAGAACATTTGGCCATATTATGTCTGAAATGTCACTTATTCCATATTAATTTGATGTTTATAGAACTGTTGTATCAAAGGAATAGTGTGGCTGTGATTAGATACAGCATTCAGCCTGTGGGCCTTGTGCCTACGCTGAATCACAGCCATGCCGATATTAAGTATAATCGCCTGATTGCAAGTGTGATCTTGCTTAATAATATTTCCACTGAGTTATAAAGTTTTTCTAGAAAGTGATGAAGACCAATTTTAAAAAGCCTGCATAATTTGTGTAAATTTACTATATTAATTATTAAGGACTTGTAACTTGACTAGGTCTTATCAGTCTTGACCTGGGACTTGACTTGGGACTTGACTTAGGACTTACCTGTCCTAACTTGGGACTTGACGTAGACTTGACTTGGGACTTACCTTTTCTGACTTGGGACTTGACTTAGGACAAGACTTAGGACATGACTTAGGACATGACTTAGAACTTGCCTGTCCTAACTTGGGACTTGACATAGACTTGACTTGGGACTTACCTTTTCTGACTTGGGACTTGACTTGGGACTTGCCCGTCCTGACTTGGGACTCGAAGTGGACTTGACTTGGGACTTGTCTGTCCTGACTTGGGACTTGAATGCCAATACCCGAGACTTACTTGTGACTTGCAAAACAATGACTTGCTCCCACTTCTGCTTCTAGAAGCCATTACATAAGTTTCTGGAATTTTCCAGACAGTTTAAAGAGACAGTCATACTTGGTATCTGTAAATTTCTGTCCCACTGGAATTCTGATATAGTGAATTAAAGCTGAAATAAATCTGTCTCTACTCAATTGCTGTAAAAATGACCTCTGATGTGAACAAAGTAGATGCCCTAATTGACTAAGGAAATGTGTGGTAAATTAAAATGTGTGCTGTCAAAAACTGAAATTGAACATCTTTAGCCTAGTAAACTTTTGGCCTCAACCGTAGGATTATTAGGCTGCATGTAAACGCTAACATGAAAACAAGAATACAGAGCTAATCTGATCGATTTAACAGTGTCCGATGGCTTCTTTCTCCCAAACTTGACTTATTAGAGGTTTTCTCAAAGCTCCTCTGCATATACAATTCCAGACAAAATATTAAATTCGAAACACTGAACCAAGCCGAGCTGAAATTTAAAACGCTTCTATGCATGTTGCTATTTCTTCCTCAGAAGTAGGTCATGGAAACCTGCTGAACTGCAAACTGCCAAGAAAGACAGAGAGACTGCTCTGGTAATTTGAATTCAGTGTAAGTTAGTCACAGATTCTGGTGTTATCTCACGTGATGAGGTTGCAGTTTTGTTTTTGTTTTTTTACATTTTCATCAAATGGCATCCCAGGGCTATAGCGAAGCTGAGAAAATATGGATTTATGCCATATTTGTGACTCATCCTCTCAAGCCCTTGAGCGGCATTTACGGGAGCCAAGTACTGGAAGGCAATATGTAGAACTTATACTGATGAAGATGGTGAGGAATTTGAAAGATTTTGAGGAGGCTATGGTGAGCCATGCAGAGCCACTTGTCACAAAGCTACAAAAGGGAAAGAGTGTCAGTGAGTGAGTGCTAATGAATTCAATATGTGGCTAATGCCTTCGGGCTTCTTCGGCTCCCTGCCGGAATTGACGTGACTTTGAAACTCGGCCTCATCAGCAGTTTTTTGGGCTTCAGAATCCGACACGGAGTAGTGCGATTCTGGAAAGGTTAGCAAATGTGGATGAATGTTAGCCATTTAAAGAGGATATAATGCTTGCTTCAGCAATTTAGACACTGCGATTATTATGAAAATTTAGATGATGATGATGATGATCGTGATGGCAGAATTTGTATTTTCAAAAATCATGATATAATTTTTCATGAAGAGATTCTTGCAAGTGAGAGCAATTTTGTTAGATTTCTTATGAAAGAAATCTTAGGAAAAGCTACCAATGCTAACATCATTGCACAGCGGGTTGCCAGGTTGACAATTTTCCTGTGGAAATAGTGTACCTTTGACAGGTCCCCCTTCTGTCAGCCAAGAACAGGAATCTGACACTACATTTTTCGGAGGAGAATGGCTAGACTGGTTGGAGCTGACAGGAAGGCTACGGTAACTCAAATAAGCACTCTTTACAACTGTGGTGAACAGAAAAGCATCTCAGAATGGACAACACGTCAAACCTTGTAGCCTCACTGTAGCCTCAGATTCCTGAGTGGAACCTGATGTGGTCTTCTACTGTTGCAGCCCATGCACCTCAATGTTTGATGTGTTGTGCATTCTGAGATACTTTTCTGATCACCACGGTTGCAAAGACTGATGATGTGAGTTACCATAGCCTTTCCTGCCAACTTAAATGAGTCTAGCCATTCTTTTCTCACTACTCCTGGGATATTTGTACCTTTAGACATGCTAAAGGTACCTGATAACTGCTAAAGCATCATTTTATGGCCATAGTATCACATTAGTATCGAACATCGTGATACTAAATTTGGTATTCGTATCAAAGTCAAAATTCTGGTGTTGTATCAACAGTATCACTAAGCCTATTTCTAGACATTTTTATTCATTTCAAGCTTGAACTTCTCTCATTCTATTGGTAACTTTATGAATTTCATTTTGTGCAATTATTTCTAGATCAAAGCTAGAAAGCTTGTCTCAGTAATGTTGAAAATTTTCAGAAGTGGATTTATCCTTTCATTTTTACACACATTGTGAGAATTTTGTCATTTTAAGATATTAAGATATTAAGCCATAAAGGTTTGTCTCTCAAATAAAAATATTTTGGAGTAAAACTTATCAGATATCACAAATATCAATAGCTCCAAATTAGTTAGCAAGATGGCTGTATCGTGAAACAAAGCTCAGTATATGTGTATATATATATATATATATACTCAAACTCACATCCATCCAGCAGCAGGTTGTATCATTAGCTTCACTGTTTATTGATTTATTTCATCCCCGCAGTCTTCATAAAAGCTGAACCGTCTCACCTTGTTCTGTTTCTACGTCTCCATGCTAATACGCATTTATGTATGTCATGCTAATACACAGGTACAGATAAATCACATTCGTTTATGGATGTCAAACGACAAGAAATAAAAAGTGATTTAAAAAGCACATTCAAGTCGGTCCAGTTCAGCGTGTTTGGTCACATTACGCGGTGTGCTGACGAGCTGTTTTGATCGTACAATCATTCAGCCCCAAACCGCGGTCAGTCTCGTGTGTGAGTGCTGCAGCGTGATAGCTAATCTGATCTAAGTGCTGTGATTGGCTGCGGACATGAGGGGAAGCTGATATGATATGATGTGTCTAATTTACAGCTCTGAGCTGGGAGGTGATCAGTGTCATAGTGTGTGATAGACAGAGACAGTGTGGAAGTGTGATACAGAAACTGTGTGTGTGTGTGTGTGTGTGTGTGTGTGTGTGTGTGTGTGTGTGTGTGTGTGTGTGGTGCAATAACAAAGGCTTCGCAATAGCATCAGTGCTGAAGTCAGGTCCAATAACAGTTTTATATTGTCAGTTATTAAAAACTGTATTATTTTATTTTAGTGGTACGAGAAAATTTAAAATTAACATCTGATATTAACTCAGTAAGGATGTTTTCTTTTGCGATCGCCCATGCTGCTAAACACTATGAGATCTCTGTGGCCATTTTAGATAATTACTTGTCACATTAGATGAGATCACAATAAAATCTTATGATAACAGAAGATTCTCCTGTGAGATGATATATTAAAAACAGAATTATGATTCAAGCGGGTTACTCCGGTGACTCCTGAAAGTGCTCGCTCTATTTTCTGGAGATTGCGAGTTCGAATCCTGACTGGGAGTCTAAGAGAGCTAACAATCACAGCGATGCGAGACAGGCATGGGTGTCTGTGAGCTCATGTATGAGGAAGGGGGCGGACAGCGCTTTCCTTTGAGTGTGTTATGCCTTCCCGTGACGCAGCATGAGCAGCAGTTCAAAAAGATGTGGTTGGCTGGCTTGACGTGCCTCGGAGGAAGCACACGATAGCCTTGGTAGAGGCAAGCTGGCTGGTGTGTGGGAATTGACCAAGACTGAACGAATTACTAGAGAGAAAATCGGCGAGAAATTTAAAAAAACGAAGTACTATGTTTTGCGTAGTTTACATCATCAACCAGCATCATCCGAGCTTATGCAGAAAACGGGCTCACATAACTACAACCATTCTTCAGACTGAGTTGTTCTACCATAGTTGTAGCTGTAACATGAGTTTTAATGTAATCCTATGGCATCATCTTAGTGGTGGCTTTTAAAGGAGCGTCGTACCAACGCAGACACACAGATTTTAATCAGAAATTTCAGACACTGACAGAACGTTGTCCTTTGGTCATAAAATGGTTGGTGATGAGCATGTCACATTATAATCTCAGAGACCACTGATCTCAACTCACAGCCAAAGGATTCTTTTAAAACATGTGATTCTTGCCCCCGACAGTAAAATCAGACCGAAAATCATAGTGTAAAGTCTAAGTTTCCATTTACTGACTTTGTTCACTTAAGGATAACAAGAATATGTGTAAAAAAATGTGTTTTTGTAAATTTCTCCTATAAAAACTTTCACAGTAGCAATTTTATTATTTTAAGAGTGTGTGAATGTACATGCGTGTCCATTTTTTTCAATTGTCAATCATATACTGTACAATGGGAGCTAACTGGTACAAAGCCGCTGTGGTGACATGGCAGTTATTTTCTAATAAAGTGTGGCCAATAACTAATATTAATAAATTTTTTTTAAAAAAAGGCTGATTTTGGGGACGTTCAACAACATTAAATGTGCCTACAACCGAATAGACATTAATTTGTTATTAATATTTATGTTTGTAGTTAAACAGCCGTGAAATCAGCCTGTCTTTTTTTTCTCTGTCTTGTCTTGAAATGCAGCTCGTCATGTTACAGAGAAACCGCAAAACACAAATTCCTCTTTCCTGAAGACTTTGCTGTGTCTGAAAAGGTAAAATTTCGTCTGTTACAAAGTGCTGACGCTAGAGACTCCTTCCATAAAAGTAAACGTCTCAACAGAAAACTTCACAATTATATGTTTTTTAATCCATTGATCTGGAACGTTATAAGTGAAAGAGAATTGAATCCAAGGAAAGAGCAGGTTAAAAGATTTGCTCGGGGGCCAATCAGTGGCTTTCTAGCATAAAATCTTAATCAGTGATTTATGACTGACTCCAGGGGCCTAATTTGTCTTAGTTGGCTATTATTCACATTATCCTCCAGCTTCTATGTGATCTCAAGTCTTAAAATCATATAAAGTAGATGGAAAAAAACAGGGACTTTATTAGGTTTCCAGCAAATAGACCATTTTACAGGAAGTTTGCAGCGTGTCCTGGCATCCCTTCTGAAAGAAATCGGATTTTATCCGCCGCCGCTAAGGCCAGACGTCTCTCTGTTTATTGTACACGAGAAGGTGGTGTAATGCATCATTTACCGCATTGCCCTCTGGCATTTGGCATCATCTTGTAGTCCTTTTTACTTCTTTTATCTCTGCCATCAACCGAGCAAGAGGAGACAAACTATCTGTTTATCATCTGATGTGGCCGATTAAATATTAAATGCGGACAGATGACGTTAAATTACTTATCAAAGCCGTTAAGAGCTAGCTCAATCATGAACGCTGCTCTAAAGGTCAGAGTCGAGTTACGTTCACCGGGAGAATGATGTATGGGTTTCAAGAAGGCCGGACGTGATGTCATACGGCAATTTGTTAGGGAGGAATGTCTGAATCTCTGAAGGTCTAAATGTCTTAATTCACTTCCAAGATCTGGTTTGGTTTCATTACTAATTTAAAAAAAAAAAAAAAAAAAGTATAATCAAATTCAACTGGTTATATTTATTAAATGACAATACACCAATTTAAACTGAGTCTAAAAAATCCAGGAAGTGATTTTTGTGGCAATGTGGACAATGAGAGTAGCATTTATTTGAAATAGTTTGTAAATATTAACAAAAAATGCAGGGGGAAAAACAACAGGAAAAATGTGAATTTTTATTTATTTATTTATTTTTTCTTTTCAAATATACAGTGGGGTCCAAAAGTCTGAGACCACGTTGAAAATCTGTTTTTTTTTCTTTTAAATTGGAAATTAACAAAAGGTTTTAGAATTTTGAAATATTTCAAACAAAGAAAGTAAATGTTCAATATTTGTTGATTTGTTGAATATTTAATATCCAACATTCTGCACTATTTCTAGGTCCCTATTTAAATGTAAGCAAGTGTGTGATATTGACCGTGTTAACTGCTTTGTACAACAAGGTCAGATTTTCCTCATGCCTAATCTCTTCTACTGAAGCGTGTGATCAGGCCACACTCTGATGGGTTTGATCTGAAAATGGATCAAAAGGTTTTGCACAAATTTGTGGAGTCCATGCCAGCTTGAGTGCACACTGTCATTAAAGCAAAAAGGGGACGTAACAAACACTAAAAAAAAAAAAGACTCTGAAATTCATGTAAATATTTCAGAGATTCTATTTTTCACTCGAGTCGTTGTCGATAATAATGTAATTTAATGAAAAGTATTATAATCAATAAGAAAAGAATTCAAAATAGAAGCATTTTCACTAGTGCTCTCAGACTATATATATATATATATATATATATATATATATATATATATATATATATATATATATATAAATTACATAATACACAGCCTTCAGGTAATTATTTGGCAGGAACAGATGAAAAAATTCAGAATTTCCTTTCACCTGTGTTTCTTTATACATCATTCGAAGCTTGAAATGTGATATTATCAATCACCTCCAATGCTTAGGTTCATGCAGCCATACACAGTGTTCTAATTTGCTTGTTTTCTGTCTCACACATTTTAAAATAAAACAAGTATTTGGTATCTACAAAAAAAAAAAGATTTCAAAAAGCTTACCTTTGTGTGCCTCTAATATTATTACTATTATTAATATTATTCATGACAGCCCGAAAGCTTTTACCTGTTGTAGGCAGGAAATTACAAGTTCGCCCCGAGCGCAGCATAAAGCTTTACTCAGAGCTTTCAGCCTAATCATGACCTAACCTGAAACGGCTCTACCCCTGCGCTGAAGGGAAATGAGATTTCATATATATCCAACCTGATAACAAACAAATCCCTGAGTGTACAGTAGGAGAAATTGGTCTTCTGCGACAGAGACTTCCTG
This sequence comes from Pangasius djambal, assembly GCA_022985145.1. NCBI lineage: Eukaryota > Metazoa > Chordata > Actinopteri > Siluriformes > Pangasiidae > Pangasius > Pangasius djambal. Next base: position 21,850,259 of record CM040987.1, on the reverse strand, counting down.
TTTCCTGTTTGCTCCTGAAGAAGATGGTCTTAATATGACCTTCCGATGTCAGTAATCCTTCCATCACCTACCTGTTGATTAAACACCCAATAAGGCTTCCCTGACAACATAGAGGCATATACAGTTGGGATATCAAGATGCAGCAAGAGTAATGACAACGAGCAGATGGCTGCAGCTAAAACAGGAGGAAAACAGGAAACAGGAAACAGGAGATTGTCCAGGGCTCGAGTAGCTCCAGCTGCAAATCACAGGTTCGTACTAATGCACTAATTCGTATATGTTATCGTTTCTCTAGTAACAACTTGTATGAGTCCCCACCATACAAGTTGATACTAGAGAAACGATAACATATTCGAATTAGTGCATTAATAATTCGAATAATTTGAACAATTTGTTGATATGGTTTCATTCTCTGTAAGGTGATGTTTATTTAACATTTTGGGAAGGAGTCTCCAGTGTTAGTGTTTCGTAACCGTCAGAGGTAAAGCCGTAACTTTAAGAGAAAGAGAAAAAAGAGAGACTGGTGTAGGAAACGACTTCTGTTTCTATCTGCTATGACGTAACTGATAACAAGACCGAACTAGTTTTGCGAACATTCCACGACAATAAAAGTAACTATAAACGTAAATATTGTTGTGCTGTGGTATAAGAGCAATAAAACACAACGATGTGCTGTTATTAGAAAATAATCAACGTTAGGGTGGTAACATGCACGCTTTTCCCTTTAACATGCACTCTTTACATTGGTCTTGCTGTTGAGTTCAAAAATTCTGAAGCTTGCGAAAGAAAGTCATATTTGAAAATTTTGTATAAATTTGAACAAACAGTTGAGATTTTTTTTTTTTACAAGCTACAAATGTGAATTTCAGCTAATTTCATCCTATGGAAAAAATATATACATTGGGTCACTACAAAACAAAAATAACGTTAATAGTATATATTTTTACTTCTTAATTCTGTAAATAATTCAAAAGGGATTATTATTTTTCCAATAATTTATTCCAATAATTTATTCCAATAATTTATTTATTTATTCTTTATGCTACCAACTGGAAAAGGTCAAAGTTACCAGAAAAAAGCTGCTATGGTGGATATAAAAAGGTTTTTGTGATGTAAAAAAAAAAAAAAGAAAAAAAAGAAAGGAAACCAAGATAAATTATGAAAATACTATCACTTGTTTTTCACTTTATTCTTGGGATAAAAAAGAAAAAACATATACAAGAATACCCAAGTTGCATAAATGTGCATACCCCTAAACTAATACTTTGTTGAAGAACTTTTTGATTTAATGACATATTAATATTATTATTATTATTATTATTCTCCAAGTCTTCACCTGTATAAATAAAGCTATGTGCGTTTATATTAAATGCCTGTAAATGTAACGCCATCAGCGTACAAGACATCATTTCCTGTTAGAATGACGAACACAGGGCAGTTGACCTCGTGCTGATGATTTTTAAGGCTCATCATTAATCATTATCCAATAGGGAATATTGATGCGGACTGTCATAACGAACAATCAGGCCACGCCAGCTGTTGAGCTGCTTCTCCTGCAGGAACAGTGCACTGTAGGAATTAAATTAGCAGTGTGACAAAGCCCTGAATACAAGCTAATCACTACAGGTGGATTCCACACCTGCAGAAAGACAAAAAAAAAACAAAAACTAACTAGTATGTTCGACTAAACGAATGTGCAGATTTGTCTCAGGCGTCCTTGCTTCTGTAAAAAACTCTGCATACGACATCACAAATTTTTGATACTGGATTTTGACTAACCAAAAATGTCAAAATTAAAGTCAATTATTGAAGCAAAAAAATAATAATAATCCACAAAGAGTGAAGATCTTTCATCTTTAAGATTTCGGATATGTATGCTGTTTTTAGTTGCAGTTACACATGACTTTTTTTTCTTCCTGTGCTTCCTGTTTTTCGCCTTTTCCTGGTCCGGGTGTCTTTCCAATACCGCAAAATGCGGACTAGCGTTTTTATTTCTAATATTGTGTGTCGAAAGCGGTTTCTTGTTCACTTTAAAAGAGCTATGATTTAAATTCATGAGCGGTATATTTCTGTCACGCATTTTAAACCTGACGAATAGGACGAGTGTGAAATGTTACTTGCGTAGCTCTTGGTAGCTAGTTTCCTAGCCAATGTTCGTGAATGACAGTGTTGCGTAAACACAAGGTTTAAATTCCTGCGATGAAGTAAAACACGTATGTTGGTCTTCGTTTTGTGAGCATGACCCAAGTGTGGACTTGGAGGACGAGTGTAGAAATAGCGCTGTCTACAAATATTGTTTACGTATTTCTAACAATTTCATTTTTATTCTATACAGATTGAGTAATACTCGTTTTTATATTAAAAAAAAGGAGCCATTTTTCTGTTTAATATAAAAGAAATGTTAAAGAAGTTAACTACAACATTAGCTTGATGCCACATCGTACACTGGGAAAAAAAATAGTTAATGCATCAATTTATTTAAATGAAGGGCAGAATTTTCGCTTAAGTAAAATATTTATGTTTAGCAAAAAGTAAATCGGTAAATAATAGCAGGTTTATATGTGAAACTCTTTCAATAGAAATACGTACATTTTTACGAAATTATGTCATTGTAGAAATGTGGACATTATATCAGGATGCAAAAGCTACATATTTTACTTACGTGGAAATTCTGCCCTTAATTTAAGTCTGTTGATCTATGAATTTTTGTTCTTCTGTCTCTTTCTTCTTCTGTCCTGAAGACTTTCCCATATCGGAAAACCTTACTGACATTACGAAGTGCTGACACTGGAGACTCCTTCCATTAAAGGTGCAATAGTCAATATTTTTCATTTCTTACTAGTAGAAATAATGTGGAAAATGATGTAGAAATGATTAAAATACACAGCTTAAGCCATTGTCTCAGAGCAGGTGTATTACGTAGCTGAAAAAAACAAAAACAGTTTGAAAACCCGCCTTCCAGTCCGGAAAGTCTGTTCGTATTTGGATTGTCAGTCATTTTAGAGACAAGCCCCCAAAGCAACTTCACGTCCTCATAAATCATTATGAGGAGAAGTTACATGCTTATAGAGTTGTAACATGGCTCTGAAGCAGCTGAATGTCCGAGTACGCTTGAAAGTGATGTCATGACAGTCCTTGCTAATGGTAACACTAGCTGAGCCGCCATAAGTTTTAGGGGGTGGAGCTTTGTGTACATAGGGGAAAATTGGGGGTGGGTTCAATGAGTAAAAAAAATAATTCAAATGTTATTAAGCTCCGCAGATTTAACCTTTAGAGACCTATTTTTTCCCAGAAATCTTACCTAATGCACCTTTAATGCTAAATCAATGTTTCCTTACAGAAAACGTCACCATAGCAACGACTTTTTTTTACCTGTTTATTATGCAATGCGTAAATCATTCAAGTCCTTGTGTAAGTTGTTACTATAGAAACGATAACTTTTTTGAAGCAGGTACTATCCTCAGAGCTGCTGTTATAGAAAATGAATCAACACCTACAGACCAATCAGAATGGAGAAGTGTGTGTGTGTGTGTGTGTGTGTGCGTGCGCATGTGTGTGTTTATGTGAGTGTGTGTATATGTGTGTGTTTGTGAGCGAGTGTGTGTTTATATGAGTGAGAGTGAGTGTGTGTGTATGTGTGTGTATATGGGTGTGTGTGTTTGTGAGTGTGTGTATATGTGTGTGTTTGTATTTGTGTGTGTTTGTGAGTGAGTGTGTGTGTATGTTTATGTGAGTGAGAGTGTGTGTGTGTGTGTGTGTTTATGTGAGTGTGAGTATGTGTTTATGTGAGTGAGTGAGAGTGAGTGTGTGTGTGTTTATGTGAGTGTGAGTATGTGTTTATGTGTGTGAGTGAAAGTGTGTGTGTGTGAGAGAGAGACAGAGAGACATTAACGACCGGTCTCGTGCTCCTGGGCCAGTCCACGCAGGAGAATCCGCTCCTGGTTTTTTCTCCGGTAGCCGGTGTGTATCTCTCCTTCCTCTCTCCTTCCTCTCTCTCTCTCTCTCTCTCCCCCCCTCCCCGCCGCGGTGCACGAGCAGATGTTTGCCGAGCTAAACAAACGCACAGTTTTTTTCTTTACACAAAATCCGTTACCGGATGCGCGCGGGTCAAAATTTCAAGCCGTCGAGCAACACAACCGGGACATTTTCGTTTAGCGCGCGCGTGTGTGTGTGGGTTTGTTTTTTTTTTTTTTTTTCTTTGCTCTGAAAGTTGAGAGAGATTTATTTGATGGTTTATTCGCCGCACGCGCACCTGCGCTACGATGCTGTAACGCGCCGTTTGTGAGCGGCGCGAGCGGCAGTGACACAGAGGAGGAGGAGGAAGAGGAAAAGGAGGAGGAGGCGCGCTGAAGGACGAAGAGGAGTGAGAGTAAGGCAAGGAGAGGAGAGGAGAGGAGAAGAGGGAGAGGAGGGAGGAGATCGGATGCAGTAGCGCCGCCACTCCGAGTTCAAACTCTGCGCACGCGAAACACTCAAAGCTCCACGCGCTGCCAGGCAGGAAGGACGCACGCACGCTCGCAGACTATTCCCTTTTTTTTAATTCATCCTTAGGTATATTTTGAATACAAGAAAGAGGGAGAAGGAGGAGAAGAAGGAGGAGAAGAAGGCGACGATGCCGTTACATCCGCGTCCCTTTGTGCGCTGGAGAGCCGCGCAGATTCTCGCCTCGGTTTGTCTTCTGTCCGTCGGATTCACCTGCACCGGTGAGTCGCTCGGGTTATTTCATTCTGCTCATGTGTGTGTGCGGGTGTGTGTGTGTGTGTGTGTGTGTGTGTGCATGGGTTGATGCATCTTTTTTAACCACTCTTTCATCATGAGGACTCACGAGGACTGAGGATAAACAGCAGTGTCCCGGTGCGCAGACCTAGTTTTATGCATACAGGGGCGGAAAAAAAAACCTGCGCGTGAGCATGTTGTGTTGAGCATGTTGTGAGTACGCACCGTGCACGACTTTATGCACACCCTGATATCATGTAAAGCACGATCACGAGCAAGTTTAGTGTACAACGCAACCAAAGCCTGATGCGTGGACGTGCACGCGGATAGAAAAGCGCGCGCGTGTGCTGGATGTGAAGATGTAGAGGTCTAATTAAGAGCAGTGCATGAAATGGGTCAGCTGCAGGACACCAGGACCCCAAGACACCCCCCCCCCCCCCCCCCCCACC
>CM040987.1:21819408-21844994 GCA_022985145.1 Pangasius djambal | reverse complement strand
TGGCTTCAGCAAGTTGCACAAGAAACGACTCATAAAGAGATGAGGGGGGGAAAAAAAACCCAGGCTGGATTGTGTTCAAGCTGAGCAGGCTGTGTAAAGTGTCCAGATGTCACATACAGACAGTCCTGTTTGCTGATTTTTATAATCTAGAACAGTGATTCTGTTTCATCCAGAGAGTCACCAGATACTTTTATTAGATTAATCACTGAGGTCTTACACTTATCGACTAGGGTTTAACTGACACACTCAGAAATCTGCCAGCTGTCCAGATGTTGAATACACTCCTAGTGGAAGGTCTGAAGTACACCCAAGGCATCTATGAGTTATTTTTAAATTTAGTTACAGCTGTAGAAATCATCACCGTTATTATACTGTATGTACTACTGAGATCGAATGGGTTTCTCGCTAAAATGTGTCAAGGCTCCATCATTGTGTACCTCTAGTATGTAGAGGTGTATCTTTCACCACCACATAACCGGACCTTACTCTAAAAGTTAATTTAAGGTGCACCATGCATGCACCAAAGTCAAAGAAACATCCAAAAGGTTGATGGGACAAGGAGAGGTACAGTTTTGGTATTTTTATTCTCTTAGTAAACAAGTCTATTAATGATACTGACATCTATCAGGAAAGTTCTGGAATAAAAAAAAACACTATGTCTGTAATAAATAGACAAAATTTGATATTATATTGTTTGGGATATAAATCCTCCTGGATACTAAACGGTTGCACTAAAACGCCTCGTTGAGCCACTTCATGATTAGATCAGTGTGTTAAAGCATGGAAATGATCAAAATGTGCTTGTGAGGTAGAGTCTATGAACCAAAAAGGGTACTCACTTAACATAAGTGTAAAGGAACAAGACACATAAAGGAAGAACCGCTGAGTACATTTACGACGTTTGCACCGTACAGAATAATCAAACATGTAGAGCACCTGTTTTTTTTTTTGTTTTTTTTTGACTACTCAGGCATAACTTTGGCCGTAACTTTCTTTAAATTGAAATCGTATGACTGAGCGTTCCTCTAGCCGCTCTCACTCCTGGGCTAATTGAAACGAGCGATTTAATTCTGCCTTGGTGTAATCCTTGTCGACAGAAGCAGCGCTTAACGTGGACATAGACTCCAAGCTCGAGACCAGTGCACACGATAAAGAATGCATGAAGAGCTTTCTTGTAAAGCTGTAATGAAGAAGAGGGGCTTTGGTGCCAAGACTTTAAAGGTGCAGTCAGAATAATAGACCTGTGTTTTGTTTTGTTTTCACATGGGATTTGGAGTAAAAGCAAAACTTTTGCTTAAATGGACAAGCACCCTACATAGGAAACACTGATAGTTGGTTGGATGAAGTGATTTGATTCTGTGATCCCATATTAAATTAGAAAATAAACTTTGTGTAACTAAAAATAAATATTACTAAATGGTTCCATTCCTTGTTATGCCCTCAGTGATACATCGTATGTACCTTTAATATATATCTTTTACACTGAAACATGGATATAATGTACCGTGTAATTAGTTTTAAGAGTAAAGTTTACACTACATACACCTACATGCACAGCTAATGATGCACCGTTGAGAGTAACCACCTGAAAGAACTCCAAGGAAAGATCCAGTTTAGTACCCTTCGTTTCTGAGAGAGAGAGAGAGAGAGAGAGAGAGACAGAGAGAGAGATCAATACTGTGTGTCAGCAGATTCTCAGAGCTCTGATATTGGTATATTAATAATGAAAAATAGGCTCTCATCCCTTCTTTCTCCCTTAGATATTAAATCTGCCGCACAATTAAATACCTTAGGGAGTGCATAAGGTCAGCTCATAAGCTCAGATAAGCTCGAAATTTTGAAAAAGAAAAAAAGAAAGAAATAGTGATACCTCCTGAGTCAGAGCTAGAGCTGGTTGTCTGACTCTTCACACACAGTCATCAATTTTGTATAATATGACCGAGGGGCACATGGACAAAAGAGACTGTGTTGCTTTGAAACACATCCGTACTGTAATGCTGCTGGTGTTAATGAAGTCATCGGCCTGGGAGTTTGCTACCCGAGTGGGAAAGGCGTACACGCTACACACACACACACACACACACACACACGCACACACCCTTGCTCGTTTCACACTTCATTTGCATGGCACTGGCTAGCCGCAGTAAGGCTTCCTTGGACGGAAGCACGTTCGAGGGCCTTTTTCCTCCTGCATTAATTAGCGAATAATTATGAATACATTAAACAAAGAGTCGTGCTCCTGGGACTCTACATTTCTGAGTAAATGAGTGTGTTGGTGTTTTTGTTTTTGTACGTCCGGCGCATCTTTTGAATCACCGATCCCTTTTGTTTTTAGTGCTGAGTTTTCCAAGCGTAACTAAATCCAGAGATTTCTCACGTTGCTCTGGCTTCAAACAGCCGACTCATTACAGGTTCAATATAAAATGAATCAGAAGTGTGCCTTTGTAGAAGAGGGCAATATGCTGACATAGTCTTTTTTTGGGGCATCAAAGACTTTAGAGGAAAATCTAATGCGGGCATAAAGAAAGGTCGACTCGCCAGTCTTCATTACAGATGAGAGAGGCGGAGTGGACGAGCGACATTTCGCCAACGCTCTGGAGTGTCTTTTAGCTCAGCATGGGCCCTGACAGGAGGAAGACCTTCTCCGAGAATGTGCACCAACGCTAACAATGAGCTCTCGGAGAGCAGAAGAAGAAGAAGAAGAAGAAGAAGGGAGAGCGAGAGAGTCAGGGGCTGTTTGTCACAGGCTCTTGCTTTGTTCCCTGGTGGAGATGAGATACGTCTGTCTGTCATGTTCCCTTTAGTCAAGGGCGTACAATCACAGCTGCAATCTCCGTCCCGGTCGGATACTGAGCATTCCTATCTGACTGATGTTGTCCTCAAACAGTGGGGTTGGTATCAGATCAGATCTGTGCCACAGATTCAAATCTAGGAGTTTGCTTAGGATCATTTTTTCCATCTTCCATTTCCATTAATTGATAGGGGTTTATCGGTAAATGTGGCTTGCAGAGACGCACCAGCGCTCTCACGTGCCGTCCTTCGTGAAGCTATCTTTACGATGGGCGTCAACCAGCCTTCAGACGAGCACTGTTTGGTTGGAGGGGAGGTGTTAGAATAAAACTCTCCCTTAGCGCATCCAGAACTTTCCATCTACTATAGGCCTGCGGCGTACTCGTGCATCCCCGAAGCCTTTTTGAAAGCATAGTGCGTTTAAAAACTTTTATATAATATCTCACGTCAGAAACTGATGAAAGCGCTTTCTAACAGTCTTGAAGCAAGAAACAAAGTCACACCCACGTTGTGTTGTATTTGTTATTCCTACAATGAAACAGGCAACTCTTTTTGTTTTTGTTTTTCAGACACTGCTCTTGTTTTTGTCCCCTTTTCAATAAATTCTGGTTTGTTTGATGCGACACCGCCCCTAACGTTCACGGTCACGTTACGGCGCAAAAGTATAAATCGGCGTGTTTGGTTATTCATATATCCACGCAAAGTTCTGCAATTTGTTTCCGCCTCACTTAGGCCCTCGTCATTGTGCGTCGAGTCCCTGCGTAACAAGAACAGGCGGGAAAAGCCACCATTAGCATAATTTATTGGCTTAAGATGCCTCGTGGTCAAAAGAGTTCAGCTCCCCCTGCATCCCAAAGCTAATGCATGGCAAATGATTAGCGTGTGCCATGCTCCGAGGGCGATGCGATGTTAATTTCATCCAGAGGAGAAAAGAGAGATTTTTCCCAACAAGTCACGCGCGGTGAATTCAAATGATGCATGCAAAGAGCAGACTGGTGCTGATGGGGGCAAAAAGTATTCGCCATATAATTATTTATTTCGATACCCTGGGTATTAACCATTGAATTAGCATGATGTTTAAGAGTCAGAAGTATCAAGCAAGAGGGAAATTAGACTTTGGGAAAGAAAGAGTAATGGGGAAGAAAGGGTTTATCAGATTTCACCCCCCTCTCCTGAGGGGCTTGCGTTATTTAATATTTTGTCGAGCGCTCGGAATTGGAATTTTACTCAATTATGGAATAAACTAGACATAATGCAATTTAACCTTATAGAGCAGTTTCATAACAACGCTAATCTATTAATTTATCAGTCCCACTGGCAGTGCGGGGTAAATTTCTTGCATATGAGCAGCATGCGGATACGTATGCTTATGCGTATTCATTTGCTTTTTGGTTTGATTCACGGTGTGCTGCTTTGGCGGTAAAACGTGAAAAAGGTAAACAAGTTGATGGCTTACAAGCAGATGGCAAATTCCTTATTTCGAATTCTCGGGAAAAGAACACAGGTAGTGTGTAGGTCTGTGTAAGAGGTGGTGCTCTGATGCATTCTACGCCGGTGATCTACACGTCCTGCAAGCCGGACTTGATGCGCACTTCCTTCCTTCCTGGCGAGTTGACCTTGAGGTGTGCGCTTCACACACTCCTTCAGTGTCTTTCAGAGATAAAACAACCTTTCCCAAGGTGCTTTTGCAAGCCTCAGTTCGACGCATGTTTTGTAGATATAAGAGTGATGATATACGAGTGAACCATCTGCTAGAATCCTTAATAAATGGCTTCGCTGCTCTTTTTTCTCTCTACCACAGCACACGTCTCAAGCTTTGCTTAGCTGTTTTTTCCCCCACCACAGCTCCATAGGGTTTGAAAACGAAGAAAAGCGTGCATAAAGATGAAAAATGCACAGTGGCACTCCATCTGTGGGGCCTCCCCGCAGTGTGTTTAAGGATGTTTGGGGATCTGTGGCATTCTCCAGTGATCAATAAGCGCCTGACTGTTTAATTGGTCATCAGTCAACGACAGGGAGGTGTGTTTCAACTCGGAGGTGCTTAATCCTGGCTTATTACGCCTCTCTTCTGGGCCGCTTTGGAGACAATGCGTGTTTCCAGACGGCTTACTAAGCAACGGCGTTTGCATGCTAAGCTCTGGGAGTTACTGCAGGAGGGCTGCCACTAGGGAGCTCCGTCTTGACTTCCCACTTCAGATTAGCCAAAAAGAAAAAAAATCGCGGTGGGCCAGAGTGGTTCAGGGTTTTGTGTTTCCCTGCTCCATCACACCTGGTTCAGCTCATCAGTTAATGATCAAGTTAAATGAGGTGTGTCGAAGCAGGGAAAAACACTGAAAATCCTCTGGAAATGCAAGGTCTGAGCGCTTGGCCTTAAAGCGTTTAGTTTGTATTTAGCTGCTTGAACTTTAAATAATATGAGGCATTTTCTGAAGGACAGAATGTTGGCTGGTTCTTTTATTTTTCTGTGAGCTTGACCTCACACACATTTCTTTATAAAAACTCAAGATCCACTTCTACCAATGTAGGCGATCAGGCAAGACATGTTGCCTGGTAGGCCAATACGTAATGGAAGATTATCTCAATTAAAATCTTTCCGTAAATACATCTGTAAATACTCATATACTTGGTCCCAAGGCAAGGGTGAACAAATCATAAATCCCAGCTCCAATGTCCTGTCCAGGCCCATGTTTTCGTCACCTGGAAACCTACAGTAATTAGTCTAGGTTAAGCTAGGTTAGTGACTAGGCTAAAAATGGTAGCAGAAGTAATATAATCAAGTATGGTGAGCTAGCTAGCTAGTTGCATGAATTCGTAATGAGTATATAATTCCCTGGGCAGCTATGAATAAAAAATAAAATGCCATTTTTGTCCTGGGCACCCAGGCTACTGATTTGTTCCCTATGTAAGGGCATCATTGAACTTCAAATAGCATAAAATAGCAGGGAGAGTCCTTTAAAAGTTTCAAAATACACATTGAAACTTACAGCTTTCAGTTTTGATGTCAAACTTTGGTGGATGGGCGGGGACAGACTGATGCTCATTACACAGACATACACACACACACACACACACACACACACACACACATATATATATATAAACCAAATATATCTTGGCTAATTGAGAAAATCTGCCAAGAAATCAGTTACCTGTATTTACACGATTTTCATCCAACGGTTTCTTTAAATATGTCTGTTTGACCTTGACGCTCTTGTGTGTGAATCTCTGGACCCTCCTCCTCGCCCTCTTTGCTGAAGCAATCAGCTGAGCCAATCGTAATTCCAACGTCGCTCGCTCATAATCACAACGGCAAACACCATTATAAAGCCACCATCCAATATGCCAGACTGGTGAATATTAAAGCACCCGGTTCTCATCATTTCATTTCATCTCCTTCACACTCAGCCTGACAGTGGAGCTGGATTTAACTTTCCTCCTAAGCCTTTATCAGACTTTTCCTTTGGATTGATTGTGGAATTGTAGATGTTATTTACCCTCCTGTTCCGAATGTCCAGACGGATGTATGCGCGCATGGCTATTTGTGGTTGTTTAGCAATTCAAGCCATCATTAGTGTGTAATGTAATCCAACCCATTAGAATAGGAAGACATCTTTGACATGTTAAAATGATGGCTGTGTCCCAATTCATGTACTCATGCACTATTCGAGACCATTTTTTTTAAAAAAGTGTACCACGTCTGGGGCTGGTTTTTAAAAAAAAAAAAAAAAATACCAGCAAACCGCTTGTTGCGTAATGGTCGAGGGAGCATCACTTTAAACATTCTCTCTAGCATTTCACTTTATGGTGCTCTTGGGAAACTTATTTTTAATCACTAAATGTAAATGAGAATTTAATTTGAATTTAATATCACATGAATTTTAACATCATTTCCCTTCACTTACCTTTGTCACTATGTATATCTTTTTTTTCTTTTTTTTACAAAAATCCTGATGTGTGAAATTACGAATTTTTTTTGACAGTCCAAATTTAAAAGAAAATCGCTGAAAAAGGGCATCGATGTTGTTAAGAGCAAGAGATGAATACGTATTTTGCACCGGACTCCTATTTGCCATTTTAACAAGCCTATCATTACTGTATTATTACCCATTATAACAGGAAAAAGTCTAAATGTGCTAAAAAACTATTATTAACAGAAATCCTTTACTATCATTAGTGTTAAACCATCACTAGAGGTTATAATTAAATAGACTGTTTTTATCATTATTATAAACATAATATGTGTTCCTACTAGCAAATATTTAGCTCGCTAATGTAACGATGATCGCAAATACTCGGCTAATTTAAACTCATTTTATTGCACAGAAAACAGACTTTTCTTTTATCTCATACATTATGAGCCTTATATTATGCTCTTTCTAATGTAGCTGGATAACACTGTTTATTTAGCTCAAACACAAGGCATTTTTGAAGGAAAAAGGCTTCTTTCAGGACCACAGAGAGTTTATAAGCAAGCCTCAGGTCACTGTGCATCTCTGAGAGTGATGATAGTGAGCTAGTCCGTTAGCACCAGCTAGCTCAAATACAAAGCCTTGGAGAAGGGATAATGCTTCTCTCAGAACTGCGGAATGTTTTTAAGATAGTCATGGGTCTCTCGTGTTTCTGAGGATGATGTTTGTAAGCTAGTTTTCTAGCTCTAGCTAGATTAAAGACATGACTTTATTCAAAAAGAAAGGCTTCTCTCAGATCTGTGGAGAGTTTATATGCTAGTCATGGGTCATTTTGTGTCTCAGTAGTGAGCTAGTCAGTTACCAGTATGTCGCTAGCTCAAAGATAAGGTTTTTTTTCAGCAAGGATGGATTTTCTCAGACCTGTGGAGAGTTTATAAGCTAGTTATAGCTCTCTGTGTGTCTCTGGGAATGATGGTAGTTAGCTAGTCAGGTAACACTAGCTAGCTAGCTAGCTGGGTACCATTAACTGTTGTAATTTTTTTCTAACTTGCTAAATGAAGGGCATCTTTATATTATGACAACGGACTTGTCTAAGCTGGCATATTATATGTGTGATTTAGTTTTGACTGTGACTTACTGTGTTTTGCTAACAAAATAGCTTTAAAGCATAGTATTCAGTATAATAACTACAAACTATTCTACATTAACAGCAAAGGTCTGGACAGGTCCCGGGAGCTTATATGCTTAATTGTATAGCCATAATCCCTAGTATCTAAATGTCAGTAATAAGCATGTTCTGTGTCTATTTTTATGCAAAGCGTTCATTCAGCGTTTGTGTATTGCTCATGTGTGTATCCATGCATCCATATGCCGGCGCCCGTCTTAAGTGTTTTCCTCACCGTCTGTCCAAGAATTTAGAAAGCACCTTGGGCAGGCTCTGGCTGGCACAGACTCTCTAATGGCAAGGGCGTCTCAGGGAGGGCGCGCTGTAGCGCAGCCAGCTTTCGTCCTCTTCAAGTGACGGCGCTGACAGCCAACGACGCCCAATGACCTTTCCTCGTTATGGCCATGTGTGTCCAAGCTCTAGCGCCTCGGGCTGGCAATTCAACTGAGTCAACATTGGGCTCGAGCCATGCAACACACACGCGGGGGGATAGGAGAGCCATTGCACAACATCTGTTGCCCCTGTTTGAGAGGGGGTAAAATACACTTGGGATGTTGTCTGTTCTCACATATTGAGAATCGTTACACATCTTACAGTTAATTATCTACTGTCGGATTGGCACATATTGCCTGGATTTAGTGTGTTACTGTCCAAGAACACTGAAAGGTGATAGCAGGGCCGTCCTTAGCTCACACCCCGTCAATGAAGCGCCATTGACCGTTTATTGATTTCAGGTTCTCGTACCGTGTTTCCTATGAATAAGTTCCTTTTGGACAAAGAGCTCCTTTAACACTGAATCTTTAGACTCATTTAAACGGGATCAGAACCACCATTAACCTTAATACTGACACACTGTAAGTGGTAGAAGAGGGAAAGAAAATCGCTGAACTGTCTCTAAAACTTACAGTCAGTTCTAGAAGTATTGGCATGCTCTGTAAAAATAGATTATGAAAAACCACGCAATTAAAATATTTAAGAAATCTAACCTTTAATGTCTTGTCCTTATAAACCGTTATAAAAAACATGTCAATTATTTGGACTAACTCACCACAAAAATATATTTCATATAAATTTTTTAAAACGTGTATTGACCAAGGGTGCCAATAATTCTGCAGCTGGCTGTAAGCTGATTCTAGAATTATGGTGTGATGGTATACCATATAATCATATATCGTGATTAAGAAATCAGAAGTAGTTATCGTCATAAGTAATTATTGTTAACATTAACGTTAAAGATAACGACATCATAAAACTGATATGATGATTCACAATCGCAAATTCATCAGTTGTACAATACAGTTACAGGGTAAGATGAGAGGTAGGGTCAGCAAATATATCTTTTCTTACAACTTCATTTAACTCTGATAAAATGTAAACTTAAATAGACTTAAACTTATATAAACTTATAAATGTGAACTTATATAAGATGGGGTGGAGCTTATTTCTGGGCCAAAAAATAAAGAAAGCTGAAATGAAGAAATTAGCCAGAGCTGTTGAATAAAAAAATATTGTGAATGACATTTTTTTAGGTATCTTTTGGAGATATGTGATTAATATGGTAATAGGTAGCACTTTGTAAACTTGCAAATTGCAACTTTAAGTAGGAAAAAAGCCACAAGCTAAGCATTCTGCATCTGTAGGGTTGTTTTTTTTTCTTTTTTCTTTTTTCCCTCAGTAAAGGCTTTTGAGAAATTTTGTTAGTACTACAAGTACACTGTGAAGAAAACGCAATTTCGCCAAATTCAACTGTTGCCCTTATTTAACCTCCGGCTTTGTTGCCTGCAACATCAGATTGAATTGTTTGTCTGCATTTGCAGTATTCATCAGTGTGCAGTTTTTTTTCCAGGTAGTTTTGACGCCACCACATTTGCCAGAGGCTTTGTACAGAGAACAGTCTCAGTCTCAAAAGCGTCGTAGCATTTAGATGCATCGTGTCTTAACCATCGGAGTGTTCAGAATGATGGCAGCACTGCTGTTTCATAGTAATATTGTAGTTATGGCACTTGCGGGGGAAAAAAATGATTTGGATTCTTTAGCGCGAATGGGAAGCAGGCCAGTCGCTGGTGAAGAGCTAAATGACACTGACTGCAAACTGACGCATGTTGGCCTGCGCTAGTGCTAAATTCCTCCTCATCACATCTAATTACATGCATGTTGATTGATATAGTGAATTAGAAGTAAAACATGCACAGTATTCTCAGCATAAATGGAGAAATGCTTTGCTTTTTGACAATTCCTATTTAAACAGAAGCCTTTCGGGCATCAGCGATGTTACGAGCAGGAGAATTTGAATAAATAAGTGCTTTGCAGCACATTTAGTTGCCATTACAGGACTCCTGTTTGTGGTTTTGGTGATCTGACGCATCAGTTACATTTATTCACTTGGCAAACGCTGTTATCCAAAGCAACTTGGATGTGTTTCCAGTTCAGGAAGAGTGTGGCATGGTTGTAGCTACAATATACTAAAATGCAGACAGGAGTAGATCAAATACAATGCATTTTTGCCAATTAAAGGTGCAGTATGCAATGTAAAAAGGAACAACAATCATAGCACTACAAAGATGCTTAGAAACACTGTGATTTACAATGTTTTTGTTGTTGTTTTTGCAACAGGTCTGTCTAGTTCCTCCATTTTAGGGTTCTGTTAATGTTTATCTGGCCCAGAAATAATACCGCAGAGCTGCTCTCCTTCATCTCTCTCTTGAAACGAATAAGACACAAGTAAATCGGCTTGTCGTGTTGCAGAGAAACATGCATTCCATCATGTAGATTTTCATTTCAGAAAAAGAATGGGTAATTGTAAGCCAGTTTGTGCAGATCAGTTAATTATGAGACTTTACTCAACTTAGAACATAAATGTATCTAGTCTCAGCCTCAGGCACTTTTCTAGCGGTAAGCTTCAGAATCTTGAAGCAATCTGATTGGTTCTACTCACTTCTTTGTGCCAGATTCTAGCAGGAAAACGAACATTTAAGCAGCTACACACTATTATTGGAATCCTCCTTTATTTGAAGAAATTAGTGGTGAGTAAATAAAGAAACGTTCAGTGGTTGTTCGTTAGCAGTGTCAATCAAATTGCCTTGTTCAGTTAAAGTAGGCGGTTGTTGGCCATGTTCATTTGCAATGTCATTATGTACCAAAACTATCCATCCATGAGGAATCCTTTAAATGCTTATAAACCATGTATTATTTCTTATTTGCTCTCAGGAGCTCTGTTGTAGCCTTTGAACTCTGTTATCCTGTTTCTCTGGGGTATAAATATGTGGTTGCGCACATGTAAAATCCCTTTGTCACCCATTATCATTGGAAAAAAAAACCCAAAGAACTTTCAGCATGAATAAGATAGATGGTTGTGGTATCTGAAACAACACAGGGTGAAAAACAAAATGAAAGACAATTATCACAAACAGCAAAATAGTCACAACTCCAAGCAACAAGCATTAGGATCAGACGTGTTCAGGAGAGAGCAGCATCTGGAGATGCTTCTCGCAAGACTTATCATTACTGTGTAATGCAATCCAAGCCATTAAAACCAAAAAAGGGGGTCTGTAATGTGTTAAATACTATAATTAGCTGAAACAATTAACTGTTATGCATCAGTGTTATTAGAGGTAAACGGTACAGAGGCTGCAGTTTATTTATCCTGCAGTATTCAGTTCTATATTCATCACTACATCCACCTCCAAACACCCCCCCCCCCCCCCCCCCCCCCCCCCCCCCCCCCCCCCCCCCCCCCCCCCCCCCCCCCCCACACACACACACACGCACACGCACACACACACGCACACACGCACATGAGCTCTTTATTATAGAACGGATGGATCCCTGAATAGATTTTTGGCTGAGCTAAGAGGGAATCGGTAACAGATTCGTGAGCTAGCGAGCCGAGATCTTATCTCCTTTATTGAATAGATGAGAGCTTCAGAGTCTGAAGATAATCAATAGCTGAGGCATCACGATCTTGCGTGGCCCAAGACCCTGGATGTACAGTGTGACAATACATGCATCTTGTGCGTCCTGTGTATCCTGTACTAATGCAAGATGAGTGTGTGTGTGTGTGTGTGTGTGTGTGTGTGTGTAAGTCCCAGTGCTCATGGTTGATGTAGTCACAAATGTAATTTGTGAACTTGGTATGTCCGTATTGGCGTGAAATATCAAACATTTCCCATCTGCCCCAGTAGCATAGTAAAATAAAATGCTAATTCAATTCATTTCCAGAGCTGTTCTCATTATAATGCCAGAAGGAAGCATTAAAAAAAAAAAAAAAGACAACCAATGGCAATGCCATTGGTTCGCAATGGGAGTTCAATGGTCACCATGGAAACTATGTAAACTCATAGGCCCCCCCATGGCTCGCAATGCTGTGCTGCATTCTTGGAAAATAATTGGATAGATTTGAGAAACCATGAAATTCTCGTACTGAAACTGGAACTTGTATCACAGAGATGATTGAATGAATTCTCAAATCTGATTGGTCAGAAGGTGTTGGTTCATTTCCTGTTAGTAGTTCCGTTCCAGGTGCACAGGTTTATAATAACGCGTTCATTCTACACATTTTCGTTTCAATAGTAACAGCTCATTCACTGGGACTTGCATGTCCAAACATATAATTGTTGATATGGTGAAGTTTTCTGTAAGGAGATGTTTAACATTTTTGGAAGGAGTCCCCAGTGTCGGTGCTTTGTAACTGTCCGTTTTTTGTCATATTTAAGAGAAAATGCGAGTGAATGAACGACTGTTTATAGCTGTCATAATGTAAGCATTAACAGGAACTCGTTTTACAGACATTCTGCAACATTAAATGTAGCTAGAAATGGATATAAATCAAGTTGTTTAATAAATAAGAAATTTTCAGTGTTGGCAAATTGCTATGATATGAAAGGAATAGAGCACTTTTTTACAATTTAAAAACAATTTTAATTGTTTTTACAATTAAAATGATGAATTGTACCGAGTAAAAGTCGTATGCAAAACTTTGCGTCCCCCATGGTTTCTGGGTGGAAAAAAAGACAATTTACCTCTATAATTAATCTGGAATACAAAGAACTATGGGTGTATTCTGCAACAGCTCTTTGATTCTTTCATTTAATATTTCATTTTATAGTTTAACAACCCTTGCACCATGGTTCTCCATTTAGTCCAGCTCCAGTGTTTATTTCTCAGATACTACTGGGTAGTAGAAGAACAACTTAAGAAGAACTAATGGTGTAGGTTTAAAGGTATGTGAACGTAGAAATGCCCATGTGAATCTCACAAAAAATAGAGACAGGGCCTGAAATAAAAGCTTTTCTGTGACTCGTGTAAAGATTTGAATCTATTTTTTAATCTCTGACCTGCTAATGTAGTAGTGAGAATCTGTTCTGCTCATTCAGACACTTTTGAGCTGAACCCACAGTCACGGATCTGACTCGCTGCTTCTGCATCCCCCTTAGGTCAGCCGAAAAAAATGTATGGATGCTGTCCTCGGCTGCGGGGAAAAAAAGTCCCTGTTCGCAGATTTCAACGAGCTGCGCCCCGAAGGCTTAAATGTCGGTCCAATTTAAATTTCCACCGGAGACTTTCAGCATCTGAAAAGCCTACTTCTGGCCGAGAGCCGTGTCTGTTGAGTCCCTGCGAATCATCCAAGTGTTCGCTTGGATGACACTCTATATCGAGGCCCTGACTCGCCACGGTTATTCGAGATCCCATCGCGCAGGAGCACAGCATAGGGGCTTTTCACCGACGCGGCTCATCTTCGACACAGAGGACAGCTAATTACAGAAAAGGCTTGGCAATTTATCACGTTAAATTTAACCCAGTTACATTTTGAGCTTTCGCTGAACAGTAAACAGCTCAGGGTGCGGAGTGACAGAGCGCCAAATGGCAGGTTGTGTGTTGCTCAGGTGGATGATTGGATTAAATCAGCTTTATTGTTCGACTGCGTGTAAATTTGCCTCTTTACGTGGATGAGAAAGGAATTGATCTGCATAAATGTGTTTTTGACTCAAGTAAATATGAACAATGTTTATACGTGACATAAAATATATAAATAACATCGAACCGTGCAAATATCTCTGGGGCTAGAACAGACTTGGGCTTTGCAAAGAATTTTCCGAACAATAATTTTTCAGAGTGCTCTCTTATTTACTCCTTACAGGAAAAAAAAAATGCTTAAACATTGCGTTAATGTATCAGACATTTTTATAATACATACAAATACAAATACAATACTTCATTTGACTTCGGAAATCGGAATCCTGACATTTTCGTCCTCGTCTCGCCTTACATTCAAGCTACAAAGTAGGAGAAATTCCTTCGATGCCTCTAACGATAGCTCGCCAGGTAACATTAGTGATACGAGTGATCTTTATGGCCCATTATGTATTAGCATTCTCCAAACAACGAACTGTATGTGTGAGTGGAATAGATTTAACCAGCTTATGTTATGTGATCTGAAGCAAATTCTACTATCATCTTATTTGAAAGTAAAGAAGTGATACTTTTACAGAGTGAGCAGCCATGTTGATATGATGATGTTGTACAAAGAGACAAGAACACTATTCCAACTTCCTGAGTAGGAATTCCAAGATTTTGTTGTATTTTCCTAGTTAGAGGTCTGAAATTCCAAGTTACTCAATGTTTTCACTTTGTGGAAGTTTGGTACCAGTTTGTCTTTTGAATTGAATCAGTTTCGCCGTAAAAAGTACAAACTTTGTCCAACTTTTAACAGGAAATTGAATTGTTTTTTTTCTTGAGAAGAAGTGACCCATTATATTCAATATAAGTTAAGACACGGAAGTGTGGGCTAAATTGTGGCTTTTCAAAAGGAAACCACTCAGATTAAAAAAAATGAGAAAAGATGACTCATTAGTGCATATGCCGTTCCCAGCATTTATACTTTAACTTCCCGGGGATTTGTACTTATAAGGCTTTTCATTTTTTTTAAATTGGTTTTGATTACAAGTGGTTTCTGAATAGCAGTGGTGTGTGTCATACATGTTAAGCTATAACAACGGAGCTAATGCAAAAAATGATCACTAATCTTATGTTTTTTGACAATACTAATGAAAAATATAGCTGTAAGCAGCTACCCTTTAGCCTCAGCAATTGTTAATAAAGGAGATTTTGAAGGCAATACATCAAACTGTTGCGACGATATTGCCTCACATTCTGTTTATAAAAGCCTTCCTAAGTTGCAAATGAACTAGAAGCTTGTTTGTTAACTTTAGGTCATGTTGCTAAGTATATGTGACACGTCTGGTGAATCTTAAACAAATTGTTTTGTCTGGGTTCGTCTAACAATATCGTGTTCCAAATTTTTGATGCTCGGACAAAGTTTGTAGGAAAAGAAGGAAAAAAAAAAAAAACCTCAAAAAATTCGAAATGGCAGAAAATCCATGGTGATAATATGGTGCAAATTAACATCATGGTATCCGATGAACTCGACATGATTCAAAGAATCAGAGTAACGTGAAAGGAAAAGTGCTTTACAGATTTTGTTCGTTGTTTTTTTTAAATCTCGAAACGATAATAAATTTGACTTGCTGTAGACGAGAATATCGCATTTGGTCGATCTTTTTGTGACTGTAATTTATCTGTTAGAGTACAAGCGCCGAGCTGGCGCGTGTGCTTTACGCATATTCGTATTGTTTCGTGCTTTTTTTGCTGCCCTGAACCTCAGACATCCTCTCTGAAAATCTAAAATCCTACACCAGAAAGAAAAAAGAGTTTGTATCAATCATTCGAGGTTCAAAGGATACAAAAAAAATGAGACGCAACACTGGTATACACACACACAGACACACTCATAGAGGCTACCATCCTCATTTCATAAATGGCTTCAGATCCCCTGCAGGTCCTCTGTATAGCTTGTCAAAGCTCCAGTGTTCCTTTAACTGGCAAGTCTTACCTTTCAGTTTCTATTACGCTAATCAATGGCGTACATTAGTCGTCCTCTTGGATTAGATGCGGCGAGGTTCTGAAAGAGCTGAAAAGGAAAGAGAGACAGAGAGGGGGTGGAGGGACATCTTCCTTTTGTCCCCTCGGTTTGTGTCTGTTCTGCTTTTCTCAGCCATTTTTTTTAAAAACCGGACAGCACTTGGTTGTGTGGAAGAGCGCGCTTTTCTCCATATGTTTTCTTTCTCATTGCATTATGGAAATGAATAGCTGTGTCTTCTGATATAGTATAAGAATGGCCATGGGCAAAAGTAGACTAGCTTCAAAAATCTAATCAGTGGAAGAAGGCTCGGTTATATAGCGTAACCTATTTTTCTTTCCAGGATTCCACTGTATACTGTCTGAATGACATCACCCCTTGCCCTCATTCTAACGTGATCTTAGCGGAAACTCAAGGCAAGTTTTAAAAAAAAATTGGTTTGTAGAAGTATATTAGTTTTCTTAAAGTTAAGGTGTCAAAGTATGTTTCAGTGAGTCTTCAGATGGTTGAAAATGCAGCCGCCAGGCTTTTGACTGGCACTCGGAAATTTGATCATATTTCCGCAGTATTACATTATCTGCACTGGCTGCCGATTCGTTATAGAATTGAATTGACAATTTTGCTTTTTGTTTTTAAAGCTCTGAACGGATTAGCTCCAAAATGCCTTTCTGACCTTTTGAATTTAAATAACTCTACTAGATCACTAAGGTCATCACAACAAAGATTGTCGATGGTTCCGAGGTCTAGACTTATGTCGAGGGGCGCCCGAGCTTTTTCTATCATTGGGCCAAAACTGTGGAATAGTCTCCCTTTATCCCTAAGACTAATCTCTGCAGAGTCTGAATTTAAATCTAAGTTAAAGACTTACCTTTTCTCTCAGGCCTACAACTGTCTTTGATGTCTTGTCTTTTCTGATTGGTATTTTTGATGTAAATTCCCTTTATCATTGCTTTGCAGTCTTTTTATTCTCTTTTATTCTTTCGTCTCTTTTTTTAGATATTTATCTTTTGTCTTTTATGTACAGCACAATGGTCAACTATTGTTATGTATATTTGTGCTACATAAATAAAACTTGATTTGATTTGATGTTTACATTATAGGCAGAAAAAAAAAAGTTTTTGCCAAAACCAGATTTTTCATATTTTGTTTGTCAGCATTTAGCCACCATGACATCCCAAGGGTTTTCCAAGACCGCCTCATGTATGAATTATTAGTTTGAAGGGATGGGAATGGATGATTTCAGTGTTACAAGAATTTTTATTGCATTTTTTTTTAATCAATGGATGTCACCCCCCCCTCTTCAGATGGTGCCCTGCCATTGAGGCATATTAAAAGTCACGCACCACGTGACGTCTACTTTTCAATATCCGTCTTCAGTCTCTCATGGCGGCGTCTTTCTTGTGACCACCGCACGTGCACGCTCAGTTCAATTTTCCGCTTCTCAGACACCACTGCCGCTACTTTCTATTCCTGTCCACTGTTCTGTACGGAGGTGTTATTTGACAACGCGCTAATGAAAGCCTGAGATGTTTAATATATGCTATCGACCCTTTCCCAGGCTGTGTAGTTGCTGTCTTATCATATTAGCCAGCCATGCTGGAATGCCTGCATGCTTTTCACTTAGCCTTCATTTCCTTCACAATGGCTGTGAATGCACAAATAAATGTCATTTTTTTCCAAAAGGGCGGGGGAGGAATAGCGAGCACCATTCCTTTAATTTTGTTCAAATTCTTTCTTGACAAGTGAAGCATCACTATCTGGCCTGTCATGACCATATGTGTGTGTGTGTGGGAGAAGCTAGCTTTAAGCAGCAGGACGATCACAGGCACACGACAGCTCCCTTCCCCCCATATCGCTCGTCTCTAAGGCTTGGCCATGCAATTAGCTGTCCTGCTTTCACAGAGCCAGAAACAAAGGTATGTCCTAAGAGGCACAGGGATGTCAGAGACGGCTGGTGACACACTCATGGCCCCTGGGCTGCACTCTTGACTGGAGGAGTCACTCGCTGTCACTCCTCATCACTGTCTAGCACGCCGCTAATGGCATCTCCAAACAGGAGAGAGGCTACGTTCGGTTAGAAAATCACACTGATCCTCTCCTTCAGGCCGCGTCCCTTTTCGTTTTGGGCTCACAGGCAAAAAGGTTAGGTCTCAGACAAGGAGCTGTGCCTCGAAGAAACAGAGAGACAAGAGATGAAGAAAGAAAGAACTTAGGGATTTGAGGCTTAAGGGTAAGCCGCTAATTCCTGCTGCAAAACGCCCGAGAGCTTCATTAGCTGAACGTGCAGAAATGAGCACACTCAAACAGGGAATTTGATCTCTTCCAGCATCTTGTGAGCCACTTTGTAAAAACCGCACTGCTATATTTTTGGACTCGGGGCAAATAGAGAAACGTCTGAGGTGTTTCATGTAAGACAGTAAACTGAGCTGGATTTTTCCTGAAACCTTCTGAGCTAATATCAGGAATGAAGTGAGTCCTGTCAGAGGAAAATTATTGTTATCCATCTTACTAACTCCTCAACCCCTTAAACTTTCAAGCAGGTCCAGACACAACTACACACTTTTAGCTACCGAATGATATGATTTAGGATAAATAATTGAGAAGTAAGATGGATTTAAAGGCGTTAATCCTTTGGAGTCACATCCTTCATGATAGAATCAGGCAAAATGTTCAAAACCTGAAATTTCTTTCTTTTTATTTAATTCTTTAAAAAAGCCCACTGACCCCTTCTTCAGAGGACAATAATGAATTTGTTACATTTTTATGAGCTACTAATGCCACTTTTAAGACAGGGAGAGAAAAACACTTATCATGTTATCCGAGAAACCGCAAAGTGCCGGAAAACTTTCATTTCTGACTCTAGAGACTCCCTCAATAAATGTTAAAGAAACTCACAGAAAAATGCTACAGTGCGTTTATATGGAACATCCACCATACAAGTCCACTTGTTACTACAGAAATGATAACATATTACAATCTGCATCTGACCAATCAGAATTGAGAATTCAGCAGCGCTGTGGTGGAAATAGCAGTAGGCTGTCAGAATGTGTGCTTTATGTGTATGTATGACTAAGAACTATATTCTCCCAAAGACATGGATTTTAATCTGAAAATCTCATCTAAGGTTTTTTTAAATTCTGTAACCAGTTTGATTCGCTTTAATAATAATAATAATAAGTTTTATATAGCGCCTTTCTGCAAACTCAAGGTCGCTTTCACGTACATTTTTGGTTGGAAATCTTAGAATGTGAATGAATGTAAAGAAACATTTCACATACCAGTAGATTCACTGCATAGCTTGAGGTATGTAGGTTCAAGGCAATCATGTGTAATCGTCATCTCACCAATAAATCTATAGTCGATTAATAAAAGACCCATGAAAGCCATATTAAAACATTCTCTTTTTTTGCTAATTTTCTGCATATTTGTGCCTTGCTGCTTATCACCGCAAGCCTTCTGTTGATATTACAGACAAACCTGAACGAGTGTAGGCTGTTAAAAACACAAGCATGTGTAATAAATGGAGGAAAAAAAAGGTAGCCAATATAACAGACACTAAAACAGTGTGTAACAAGTCGTGCAAAAATGTCCAACGGACAAGGACTAGCTTAACAGCATGTTATCATCTTTTCTGCATGTAAAAGCCTTCTGTTGTGTCCTGACATACTGATTGCAGATGGTCCAATTAATGTCCGTCTGAATCCATCATTTTGCAGAGTGCAAAAGCAATCACGGCGTATCCTTGTAAAAAAGATGAGAGGGAACGGGAAACCGTGCGGCGCGCTGATAAGCGAAGTCCGTTGCTGTTTGTTTTGCTCCATTTCGTGCTTCGAAGAAAACACACTATGGTTAAAAAAAAAAGGGCGGGTTGGAGATAAGTCCGAATATCCAGAGAGGATTTTCAGCATCCACTCTGACTGTCAGTAGGATTACGGTTCACGTTATCCTTTCTGGAAAGGCAGGAGGTGTTTTCTGCTCACGCTGCAAGCTGCTGTATGGACAGTGTGCAAAATTCTTAGAAGCAAGTGCGATTCTTGTTGGATTTGACAGCATGAACGGTACAATCGCGAATACCAGTCTTGAATCATTTAACTGGTCATTTGTGGAAGCAAATTGGGTTTAAAACCAGTCATCCAAACCATCTCCTGTTTTCAAGGGCAGTGGTGGTTCAGTGGGTAAGGTGCTGCGTTACTGATCAGAACATTGGGAGTTCAAGCACGGTTAACACAGCCAAGCTGCCACTGTTGGGCTCTTGAGCAAGGTCCTTAACCCTATCTGCTCCAGCAGGGCCGTATCATGGCTGACCCTGCACTCTGGGTGTGCGAAGAGAAGAATTTCGCTCTATGCTAATGCACCATCAGAAGTTGTCACATTGGCCATATCAAGCTACTAGCATTGCTCGTAACCCTTCATTCATACAAAGTTGTACGACAAAGCTGCTGGAAGAAGTGATGAAGAAATGAGAGGTCGTTTACAGTGACGGGAGGTCTAGCGGCAACTCGCGAAGCAAACTGAAAATCCAGTCAGATTGAGGTACGATGTTGCACTTCTTTTTTCCCCCCCTACTCTTGAAACATTATCCATGTTTTCTTGAAATCCATCAGATATTTGTTCCTCATCGCAGCTCCTGAGCCAGCTGCTGATACTCACCCAGCAAGCTACGAGCTTCAAGTGTGTGATGCACCCATATGTAGTGCTGATGTTTCTGCAGAAAACAGACGACACCAATCACAAAGACTGTGATTTGCTACATGAGTGATTCCTTTCCAAAAGTTCCCAAAAAACAACTTTTTTAGTGAGAAAACATGTTTCGTGGTCGAAATTGAAATTTTAATGGGAAGACGTGGGCAAGGCTGTGTTTTTTTAGTGGTGATACATCTGATTTGTGGTGAAAATCAGCAAAATATCTCATGATCTTTGGTCAAAATTGGCAGGAGTTTAAAATTGATTTGTGGTTAAAATTGGCAAGACACCTCATTTTTAGAGAGAAGTCGTCTGATTTGTATGGGGAAGGCAGGAGTTTTAGTGGTGATACATTTCATTTGTGGTTAAAATCAACAAAATATCTAATGGCTGGTAAGAATCTGTATGATTTTTGGTCAGGTGGCAGAATATCCCATCTGTAGTGGACATTTGATTTGTATGGGCAGGACAGGAGTTTTAGTGAAGATGCATCTGAATTGTGGTGGGAAAATCAGCTAAACGTCTTGTGTTTAATGAGAATCTATGAGGTTTTTTTCTTGTCAAAATCATCAGGACATCTTGTTTTTCATCAGGAAAACACATATTTTATGGTCAGAATAGGCAAGATATCTCATGTTTAGTGGAAATATGTCTGATTTGTAGTCAAAATCAGCAAAACTCCTTGTGTTTAGGGAGAGTACGTCTGATTTTTTGGTCAAAATCAGCAGGACATCCCATTTTTAGTGAGAATACGTCATGGATATTTGTAGAAAGAAGACATTTGATTTATATGGGCAAGTGGTCTTGTGTTTAGTGAGCAATATTTGGTCAAAATTGGCAGGGCATCTCATTTTTATTGGGAATACATATAATTTTTGGTCAAAATCAGCAAAACATCCCATTTTTAAAGGGACAATGTCTGATTTGTGGTCAAATGTGGGGTTTTGTATATGTTCTGTAGCTAGCTATGCCGTGTATTAGCTATTACCACACTAGCCAAGTGAAACCATGGCAACTGGCTGTAAATTAGAGAGAAAAGATACCAACATAGAGCAAGGCACACAGGATAAACACTGCACATCTGATATATTCTCTGTTTACAGTCCACATCCCACTTCTAATTAGTGGACACAACATTTTACGTTTAATTAATGGGGTTCATTTTTGGAGACCCTCAGGATATTGTGCATGAATTGATCTGATCAGGTTGAAGAGGTACCCACTAGCACAATCCACTCTAATAAAAAGCTCAAACCACAAAAAATACCAGGCACAGCTAATGCCCTGACCTGTTTGATGACTAAATACTATGTGTGACTAATGTAAATGCCACAGTGGGCATGACAACCAAATACCCTGCTCTTCTAAAGACACAGCAAGCATTAAAAATAAAGACTCATCTTGCACCTTTATGTGGTTGTTAATAGCTATCTGACCTTTGAAGCAAAAGTAGATGATGTTGGGTGAATATGTTAGTTATTTCTGCCCATGGGTTCAAAGACTTAATCTGTTTTTTTCCAAGCCACTTTATTTTTTTTAAATTCTTTATCTTGGTACAATATTGTCAAATTATTCAGACTGAACTTCTTATGACAAAAACATATAAAACCAAGCTGGAAAGAAATTTCAGGTGTTTGTATCTTTAAATGAAATTGGCCCAAAAGTTAATTAATCATACTTTTCTATAACCACGTGAGATGTTCATTAACATTATTGGAAGGTTTGTTGCTTTAAGTTATCCACCTCAGGAATGTCTAAAGACAAGGAACACCTGTTTATATGTTTATACTATAACATAAGCGATAACAGGAACTAACTTGTTTGGAGGATGTTCTTCAACATTCAATGCAATTATAGCCCAGCTTTGACGTTTTGTGCATTCTGGGATGCTTTTCTGCTCAACACGGTTGTAAAGAGTGGCTGTTTGAGTTACTGTAGCCTTCCTGTCAACTCAAACCAGTCTGGCCATTCTCATCTGCCCTCTCTCATTGATAACACTTTTTAGAACTGCTGCTCACTGGATGTTTTTTTGCTCCATTCTGTATAAACTTGTGTTTTTTAGCTGTCACAGTAACAGATTCATATCGCTAGTTGTTATTAGTTGTTTATACATGGCACCATCAACTGCTAGTGGGTGACTGTTACAATGTCCCGCCTTTACCAATAGATGGCCAAACTATGCCTGGATCTTAGTAACTGGAAGGTTGTAAGTTCAGGACACCAGAGAGTCGCTGTTGAACACTTGCGATAGACCCTTAACCCTAGACTGCTCAGCTCAGTGCTTGCGTTGGATTCTGGCGCATTCAAGTCGCTTTGGACGAAAGCTGCTGCCAAATGAATACACACTGGCAGCCTGTCAGAATAGAATAATGGCCCCATGGTGGGAATTGTTCTGTTCAAAGAAAGCAGCAGTTGCTGACAGCTTGCCTTTGTTTCTCAGTATTGCAAATTTGTAAAAATTCTCGTCCAACAATGCGGATGCATAGATACCAGTGGTGGGTCAGTGGTTCTGGCTCCTGTGCTAAATCAGAAGTTTGCGAGTTCAAATCCCAGCAGTCAGTGAATTAGCAAGACCCTGAACTGCTCAACTCCATTGTAATTCATGTTCCTTTGGATAAAATTGGCTGCCAAAGGAATAAATGATGTAAATTGCAGAGATTCAGGTAGGGGTAAAAGCTAGGTTTTGTCGTTGTAGCTCGTCTTACAAGAATTCCAGGCAAATTGGTCTTGTTAGCGTCTTGAACTTAGTAGTTTGCATTCTCCCTGTTCTCTGACTGGGCTCTTATACTGCAGCAAACAACCACTGATGTTGGTTTCTCCAGTGATACCATACCTGTCAGTGATCATCAGGTTTTCTGTCTTTCCAAATTAAGTAACCTTTAGCTAAATGCATAGTAACTCTGTGGTGCAATTATTGCCTGATAGTAAGGTCCATTCTCGAGAGAGCTGATCCATTCCCCACTGCTTTGTTTTTAATATCCCCTGTAGTACTTCCCGTAGCTCAGGCGCCTTGTTATTTCTTGCTTATCTTGTTAGTTCAGCTCAGATCTCTTGCAGGAACTCACAGAAATCATGATCCTGTATTAGCTGCCTGACTGGGTTTAACCGGTTCTTTTTTTTTCTGAAGTGGTGTCTTGTGAATTCAGTGCCTTCTTGAGCTCAGTCCATCTGCCTGCATATGTCCTCTTGATTTGTGAATGTTTTTGTTTCTTTTTCTTTTTTTTTTTTCTTCAGGCTGTCATTTGTTGCTTTGTCATTTGTGAACATACTGTGTGGGAATAACACCAGTCTGGTCAGCAATTCTGTGTCACGTTCTTTGTTCTTCTGAAGAAACAGCCGCTGAAGATGTTTGTCAAGCACCCGCCGATGATTCCCTCCTCAGGAACAGATGAAAACATGGCAGGATGCCTGACGTCTGACAGTCTGGCTTTTTTTTTCAAGTCAGGTGACCAGAAAAAGCTCTGCTCATTCATTGCTGGCCTAATTGGATCATAAATTCTGCAAATAGAAGCCACTATATATAGATTATACATTTTTCTGTAATATAAAGCTCGGGTTTCAGCAAACTTTCCAGGGACACTTTTTTCTCAGCTTTTTCATGGGAAAAACTGTCACTGTTTTATGCACACATATCCGATGTACATTAGCCACTTCATAATCCCTCTTTCCCTCTCCCAAACTTTGCAACATATCTTACTATAGAAATAGTTCTGTATATCATAGACACACTGTCTGCACTTACACTTTGCCTTTGTTTGCAGAAATTCAAATTAGATTCAATTTCATTTAAATGTAATTCTGATTATTGCAATAGAAGATCTTGCCAGTCGAGGAGTGTTTTAAACTAGTCCAGTTTGGCATAAATATGCAAACCTATCATTAAATGTCTGTCCGTTGCCCCTCCCCCAAACATGGGGCAGTGTAATTCCTGCCCCAATGAACCTCCATTAATGCTTGTTACGGTTCCTGTTTTTGACCACAGGATACAATATTTACTCTATGAAGCTAAATGGGGCAGAGAACGTGTTGCATTATGTTTGAGCTTGAAATTTTCTGAAAGGCAAGCAAATCAGTGGAACATTGGCTTATATCTGTGGAACAGCAACATTTAAAAAAAAAAAAAACTGCCGTTCACTCAAAAACTTAATTTGAAATGTGTGGATTTGTGAATGAAGACATTTGTGAAGATTAACATTTACTGGGAGGCTAATATAAATGATGGGGCTCTGCCACAACTGCCCCTATGGACTAGTCGCCACTGTGGAGGATTGAAAAGTAACGAGTGTTTACTGCAGTAAGCGGACGAGTCTCTGAAACCTGAAACTGAAACACGTCCTGATTAAATGGGACAGCGCAGTAATAACAGGAACATAATTGTAGTGACTCTTGACCTCTAGGGGCGAAGCAGATCGTCCGATAAATCTCCCCAGCACCAGGTCGGTTCCAGAAGCTGCCCCTTCACTGGTATCGCTCCATCTTTAATTTAGAAATGTAGCAAGGCCACTGCCGGGTGAGATGGTTGTCGGAAGTGCGCGTCAGTCTTGCCTCTCTCTTGGTGTACGATGTCTAATGGTCTGTCTTTCTTTTGTGTCCTATCTCTGTCACACTCACTCTCTTCTGCCCCCTCAATTTCTCCAGCTGAAATCAACCTCCGCCTCGCAGTCAGGTCGGTCTCTCTCGCTGTCTCTCTCTCTCTCTCAGGATGCGCTCATCTCCGAAACTCGTTCCCAGGCTTGAGGAATTACAGAGTCAGGGGTTAGTACTGGGCTTGAATTCAGAGAATCTAAAATGTCTCCTTCGAAAAGTTCTGCTTGGAAATGAGGTGACTGAGTGTGCACCAGGACATTTTCACTTGATTTTTAAGTGATTCCAACTCCCAGAAATTTCGATTATTCTAATACACAGTAATACGCATGGTCATGACATCATTTAACCATGGTTCTCTACTAAATGGAAATAAACCTGCAGAAATGTGATTATTTTCCAATAACAGTACACAAGTGTTTTATTCCTCTTATACTACAGCAGTTTGCCAATGATTACAATACTTTATTTAGTGAAGAATGACACATTTTACTTTTTTTTTTTTTTTTTTTTTAAATTCATGTTTCAAGTAATGAATTGT
>CM040987.1:21781193-21819308 GCA_022985145.1 Pangasius djambal | reverse complement strand
TTGAGGAACGGTTTTGCTTAATCACAATCTATCTAAGATATGCTGCGCTGCCAATTAGAAAATTTACCCAAGATTAAAATGAATCCTTAACCGAGGTTTTTAAAGTAATATGGCAACAGGATTAAAGTTCCTGTTCGTTTGCTGATTAAATGGTGGCTTAAACAATGGCTTAAAAATGTATGTTAACTAATGCTGTAAATAATCTTTGTTGAAGAAAGCAGGATGTAAAGCATTACTCATTATTCAGTATGTAATATTTCTTATATATTGGCTTGTGGGGTTATTATGAGCTATTTGTACAGTGAAATCGATTTAAATTGAAAATCCAGAGCGTATTATTTGGTTTATCTTATCCATTGCCTGAACTGTTAACTCTGCCAGTGCATATTTTACCAATGGCATTGGCCAGTATAATCAGAGAGAGCAGCTGAATCATAGAGGAATTATGGGTATTTGAAGCCAGTGTGTGGTTCCAGCATTGTATTTTGTTGTCCTGGAGCTTCCGCAGCGCTCGATTCTGTCCAGGTGATGCGCATAAATTGGCTCCTGAACCCTGTGGACAGTGAGGAGATTTGTTTAAACGGAAGAGACGGCAATCGATAGGCTTTTCATTACTCCGTTTTCATACCTCACAAGAGGTCAGAGTGAAGCTGGTGATGAACGCCGCCATTCCTTTTCTCTCTCTCAGTCTCTCCCACACTCACCCTGTCTCTCGCCTGTTGTCTCTCGCTGCGTTTTCAGGACTGGCATTGCATCTAATCAACAAGACGAGGGCTTTCAGCAGGGGGAAATAATCTGCCTCACTACACCTTACTGTGCTGCAGAGATTTTAGGCTCCTTCCAGTGAACCATCAGAAGGTTTGCCAGTGTAATCCTCATCTCCCCTCTGAGAGGACCAGCAAACCTGCTTATCTTTTTTTCTTTCCACATATATTGTTTAGCTTTTTATGGCAGCAAGCTCAATGACTAATGCAGGTGCTATCATGGTTTAAATGTAAGGTTTATAAACCAGGGATTTTTTTTTTTATTTATGGAATGGATTTATTTCTTCTCTGACAGAAATTTGGGACGTGCCAACGATTCCATGAACATAGATTTGCCTGCAGTGGAATAAACCATAACACAAGTTTGGCGCTTGAATAGATTTGTTTCATACTTGAAAAAAAGTTTGTATTATGTATCGTATTGTGTATATAACAATGCGCTGTCTTTCAGTGCATCACAGATTTTCAAGGATGGAAAAAGTATAGAAAGTACGGGTATTGTGTCCTAATACTACTAGCAAGTCACAATTGCATGGGCGGAAAAGCTCAGAAATGTCCATGCCTGAAAGTGCTTAAGCATTAAAGGTAAAAAGTACTGAAACTTGAAGCTAGGATATTTTATTTTATATATATATATAAAGACTTCATTTGAATTTGAAATTGTGAAGGGTAAAATTATTATTATTATTATTATTATTATTATTATTATTATTATTATTATTATTATTAGGATTAGGGGTGGGGTGAACAATATAATTTAAAAAAAAGTTAAACAAAATCCAACCAGATCATCATTGTTCATTGGAATTCATACAAATTGCTAATATTTAAAAAAAAACATTTTAATGAAAGCAATGTAAAGATTTGTATAGATGTTATATGTAAGGAATAAAACACTTATACAACTGCAATTTAGTAAGGAAAAAAAATTATGATTTTTTTTTTTATTAAGGAACAACATGCTTTTTTAAAATCACATTATAGTTACATTGAATGTTGTGTAACATCCACAAAACAAGTCCTATTTCCTGTTATCACTTAAATTATAGCAGTTGCTGTGTAAGCTGTTGATTTTGATTAAAAAAAAACAAAAAAAAAAACAGTAACTCTGGATTTAAGCTTAGCCTTGGTCTGTGGAATTGGTCCAAGAAGACTTTATATCGAAAGTGATTGTAGACCAGACATTAGATAATGAAAGAAATCAATCTAACTCATTTCCTGGAGTGTCGTGGCAGCCGCCCAATACCCGAGTCCAAGATCTTGGGCCGTAAAACTGGGTTTTGAGGTGACTAGAATTGTACAATGCTGGACTTCTTATATATTTGTATTTTACCACATTCTCCATTGGACCACAGTAAATCATATGAGCTGACCAGTTGGTGGTCATCCGTGCATCCTAGATCTCAGCTGAAGGGGACGGTTCTGTAGAAATGCAGTCAGAGGGAAGTGGAAGCCCATGTCATGTTCATGTCAAGTCACAATTACGGTAATTATGAGATGGCAGCTTGGACATTCTATTCAGGCATAGAATTGATTTGTTTCTATGGTAACGCACAAAACACCTTAAAGTCTTCCAGTTAGAAAAGTGAGCTGTATTTATATGTTATGCAGTCAATGCTAAACGCTGAAAGACAATGATTGATAGACACATACAGAGTTAAATACTAACATTACAGTCGCAATTACTTTAACCGCAGAAGCTGTTATAGCCGTCTTTATAGTCGTGTTTTTTTGTAACATGACGTCATACACTTCCCAGTCCGAGCTTTCAGAAAATTTCAAGCTCACATGTGGTAATTGCAAGTTTGACCTGAACACTTTTTAAAAGTCGGAAAGCTCGTGATTGCTGCAATTCCGACATGATGTAAACACTCTTAGTCACCATTCCTGCGTGATTATCCTGTATGCGATCAACAATTCTAACAGTATAAAAGATATACATATGTAAAACAGCTACAGATACAATGCATTACAGTTTAAAGCCGTTTCAACGCGATTCATAATTTGAATCCGAATCTAAATTTGAATCTGAATCACAGTTGGTTCAGTGTTATGCAAAAATGCTCACACCACATGTAGGCCACACCTCCTATATTGGGAATGGCAGGCACAGAGGACACATCTCCTTCACTTGGACTGACAAGCACAATGGCCACGCCTTCTTTAGTTGGGAATGACTGGAGCATAGGTCACGTCTCCTTCACTATAACAGACAGGCTGTAGGGGATACACCTCCTTCAGTGAGAGTGACAGCTGTAAAGACCCCACCTCCTTTTCTGTAATTGAGAGGCCACACCTTCTTTAGTGGGACTGACAGGCACTAAAGCCAAATCACCCTTACTGTAATTAACAGGTGCATAGGCCACACCTCCTTCACTGTAACTGACAAGTGCATAGGCCACTACTCCTTCACAGTCATTAAATTGACAGGCACAAAGGCCACACCTCATTTACCGTAGTTGACAGGCACAGAGGCCATGCCTCCATCACTGTAATTGACAGATGCATAGGTCACACCTCCTTCAAAGCAACTGACAAGCGTTTAAGCCACGCCTCCTTCAGTGTAACTGACAGGTGCATAGGCCAAGCCTCCTTTACAGTAAATGACAGTCCACACCTCCTTTACAGTAATTGACAACTGAACAGGCCACGCCTCTTTCACTTTGATTGACCAGTGCTAAAGTCACACCCCCTTCACAGTAATTGATAGGTATATAGGCCATGCCTCCTTACTAAAGGAGAGAAACAAGCAGTGCCTAAATTCATTTATAATTAATTTATATGAAGTATTAATGTTAAGATATTTCTAAGTAATAGCACAGCAGTAATAAAAACAGCTGCATCTGAGATATTGGCCTTTAGATGTCTATATCAATTCACTCACGATCCGTTGTGTCATAAATATTGATTCGAGTAAGTTAAGCTTTATACCTCCAGCATCCACCATCGCTCATATCGTCTCTGTTTGCGTGTGGAGCCGTTCACAGAGAAAGTGCTTTTGTAGCGCTACATGCTTTCCGAGGTGGAGAATGTTTACTCTTTTACCCAAGTTGTCAGAGCACATCATCTAGCTATTCTGTAGCAGGACCCTATGGGCTGCTTCACTTCAAAACCTATTCAGTAGCTTTAGAAAGCGTGGAGCAGCGCAAGCGTTTTGCCTGTCACTGCATCACCGCCAGACAATGCAGCACCTGAAATAAGAATGTGAGAAATACAGATCTGAGAGTGGATTTTTATCTTTTTTAAAGGAGTACCGGAAACTTGTTTTTGAAATGTCTCTCCTTATTTATGTGTGTCTTTATTTATTGTCTCACTACATAGCATAAGCATCTTAGAGTTTATTTAATTTTTTTGTTTGTTTTTTTGCTTTATTAAGTGGAGGTGAACGGCGACGGGATGTGTGACCAGGCCACATATCAGTGCTATTATTCATGATTTCAGTGCTTTGGTGTGTTTTTTATCTTTTATCTTTTCTAGACATCTATTTTAAAAAAAAAGAATCTGGAGGTTTTTTTGTTATTGGAATGCCGAGATGAGAATCCCTGAGGTGAAATCGCGACAAATTAGTCTTTTATCTACACTGCTTTGTCACGGTGTTTGTTTGGATGCATTGAAATCTAGGGTTGCGCTTGTGTGTGTGCGTGTGTCATCTCCACAGAGCGCTTTTATGAAAATGCAGAGAGGCTTCTTTTATTATGTGCATTTGTAATGAGATATCAGATCAAATCAAAAGATGACCACCCTAAGGAACGAAAACGCTCATCTGTATTCAAATGCCGAAGATTTCGGATTTGTGGGAAAGCAAATCAAATCTCTCTCGTCGAGCTTTGTGAAGCGCCCCATCTATGATTGACATGTTCCTGTTTGCCAAATATGACATCACTCGAGCTGCTGCTGTCTCCGAGGTGTGTGTGTGTGTGTGTGTGTGTGTGTGTGTGTGTGTGTGTGTGAGAGAGAGAGAGAGAGAGAGAGAGAGAGAGAGAGAGAGAGAGAGTTTTCACAGTTATCCGCTGCCGAGGCATGGAGGGGAGAGATAAAACAATCCTGAAGGGGAAATCATTCCACCCCTAATCAGATTTATTTGCGCATCCCACTGAGGAGGATTGATGTCTTATCTGTAGCTGAGGATTTCCACCCTCTATGCCACGACACAGAAACAATCAACACCAAAGTCTCTGGAGTGTTTTTAATTGCGCCTCTGTGTGTGTCCGTCTCGGTGTGCAAAATCAAGCGTGCGAGCTGCATCCGTATTGACTTCCCACGCACCGAGGTGAGGGACAGTTGGGGTTTGTTTCTGCTAAACAGAATTTTTTTTTAATGATTGGTAAATGTCAGACATCTGCTTCGGTGTCCCGTGACAAAGTGGATCTGAATTGTTTTTACAGCGCACCACATGGTCACTTTTGACCAACCAATAATCATTTTCTTAGATATTTAAGCTGATACATTTTGTTATTTAAATATGAGAATATTTAATATGTTCTATTTCACAATTTAGGTGTGGCCTCCAGGGTCCCTGGTTTGATCCTGCGCTCGTGTTACTGTCTGTATGGTGTTTCTCAGTATGCTCTCCTCATGTCTACGTGGGTCTCCTCCAGATTCTCCCAAAAGCATGCCAGGAGGTGGATTGGCTATTCTACATTGCCCCTAGGTGTGAATGTTTGTGTGTGTGCATGGTGTCCTGTGCTGGACTGGCGTTCCGTCCAAGCTGAATTTCTGCCCCATGCCCAGTGTTCCTGGAATCCACTTTAACCTTGACCAGGATAAAGCAAACATTGAAGATCAATGAATCAAAATAATTGCACGAAGTTAAAAATGGTATTTAGGTGAAATCTGTCAAAACCAAGTCAAAGTTTTGCGATTATAATTTTAGCATTTAGATCTAGTTTTAAGCAGGCAAAAAGGGGCAATATTAGAACTGAGTAAAGAGCTTGGAAGGCAAAGGAGTGGACTTAGAAGTCATTAGAAAAAATTTCGATGACATTCAGAATGGGATACAAACTTTAGAGGTGATGATATTTAGATTTTGTTCACTAATAAGTAATTGACTGCTTTATTATGTGCAATATTGTGCATATAAATTCTGGAATTCTTGAGTTCTATGAATGATAGTCGCTGTCCTCATTTTGGCCTAAGGGTGTGCAAACTTTTGCACATGACTGACACAGGCACAAAAGCCACAACTCTGTTACTGGGGCTTCTTATAAATCTTTTTTTTCCCCATTTCATCTTGTGTGAGAAATTTTTTGACAAAATGATTGTGAAATATTATATCTTGGTGTAATAAATTTTTGTATCTCTTTTTCTATTTTTCCTGATGACCTTGGATAACCTTGAGATGTCTAGCTTGCATTGCTGACATTTGCTGTTCACTTTCATGTCCTTATTAAGTGACACTAAGCCAGTCGGCCTTGGCTAGCTTGAAGTGACAGAGTTGTTTAAAGGAAGGAGCGGAGCAATGGCCTCCATCTCGGAGCTAACTGCTTGGCTAACGGAATTATCCGGAGTGCAGCAGACTGGAGCCGGAAGCATCGCTCGGGAGGAGAGGATTTAGCAAAAATCACAGAAACGCTTCAGTAACCTCTCACTATAGAAATTCAGCTCGTTCAGCACAGGATCAAACCCACAGTCTTTTTGAGCCTTATCCTTTTTTTTTATTGCTATTACTAAAAGTAATTAACGGGGACGACACGCCGCTCAGGCTGACTCTGTTCCTGCAGGGGTTACGGCTTGTCCCGGATTAAATTATTCTTTGTTGAAAAGATTAAGCAAGGTTTAATCTGTGTCTGGATAACCAGAACCGGTCTCGACATTCCCAAAAGGTCTTTATCTCCAGTCATAAGGTCAGACACTTAAAGATAAGAACCACAGAACAGAGCACATTAAGATTGTTTAGAGACACAGTGTGGTCTCTTATCCGGAAGGCAGGAATTTTCTCTCAGAAATGTTTTATTTTAGGTGTGGATTGCGTCCTGTTGAGAGAGTATGGGGTATCGTAATTTGCAATTTTCCCTTTGTAAGTGCACAGCGCCACATAATGTTTGTTGTCTATGATTTAGTAAATTTGCACCACAGGCCTTAAACAGCTTTCGTGCCTGAGCGATGTATCTCTTTAAGCTTGAGCGTCTCTGATCCCTGGCAGTCCGTAGCAACTGAAAGCCCAGAGGACGCCATGAGCTGAGGGTAAATATGAGCCAGAGCTGCCTTCGCTTCACCACTCAGACGTGATGGGTATATCGATACAGTATCGCTTGCTTCCGGCCTGTCAGCTGCATCTTCTAACTAACGCAGAGAGAAATTAAAGGAGCTGTCACTCCAGTGTGCCCATTTTTTGGTCCTGGATTTGGTTTATTTCTTCCTTTATATATTCTGACATAATTAATTCTGGGGTTTTTTTTTTATTCTTTTTTTATACCAAAGAACCTTACTGTTTACATCTTCTTGGTTAGGAAAACAAAACCCACCAGATCTTCATTATTCGTTTAATTTTGTCTTGATAGCCTGTAGCTGGGTAGTAATAGAACAGCCACCACACACCATTACGACATGAGATATTTTAAAACTAGGCTTCTATGTAGGTTGTTACAGCACGGGTCAAAGACGCAAATTACCACTAGCTAACTTGTCATTTATATTTAGTGCAAATTTAACTGATAGATTTGAGATTTTACAACCATCAAAATATCAAGTATTACATACTTAAACATGAGGTGTATAAATATATATATTCAAGAGTGCATTTGAGACATAGCATGTACATAAATATTTACACCCTGTTTATTTACTATCACAGAACCCTCTTGTTTTGTAGATGTGTCTCAAATGGGATACTTATGTCACTGAGTAGTGGGTTCACATTGGGCAACTTGTAGGAAATAGAAAAAGGTGACTCACCTTCACACCCAACTACAACATGGGAGCAAATAAAGATATTTCTGTTGAGGCTGTTTCGACGTTGGTCAATGACGCAAACTACAGCATGACAGCTTATCATTTCTGCTTTTTTTCTGCATTTATGGTATCTGCTTCATGTTCAATTTTTAATGGACACAACATCAAATTCTGATTAAAGCTACCGTTCCATTATTTTGATTTGAATCTGTGTGTCATTTAGCTAATTTAGCTAATATAAATGTTTAGCATTGGAAAAAAAAAAGCCTGTTTTGACAGTGCCATAATTAGTTTTATTTCAGCAAGCAGTCTAGCCAACTATTCTGACTTAACAGTGTTGTTTGGTGTTGGTCGTAGCTTTATTCTCAAGACATCTGACTACTTTTAATGTTTTATGGTCTATTTTATTGCATGGTACCGCTTACTGGAACCTCATCTTGGTGTGATATTGGTTTATGTAATGAAACCTGCCATGTCGATTTAGTTGCCTGTAAAAAAGATTCAAGATGTGTTGTTAAAATTCTAAGATAGTTTAAGTAGTACATGGCCAGGAATGTACCTCATTTACATTCAGTAGATAAACGTCATCCAAAAACTAGAACTTGATTAGAAAAAACTAATCAGTCAGCAAATTTGAACTATTGATTTTTTAAAAAATTTACAGCTTTATTATTTTTTTCCTATGTGTCTGTATAGACTTAGACATTTTCATTGTCAGGTTTTTTTTTAAGACGTCCTTATGCTCACTGGTAAATATAAATTTTATGATCACAATATTTCATTTTTCTAATGAAACATTCTACTTGAATTAGAACGGGAACGTTTGCTGTAAAAAACATATAATGACATAATTTGCCATCAGATTTCTAATTAAGCTTTTAGAAGGGCTGTTTTTTTTAATATAATTAAGCAATCAAATGCCTATTGTTAAATATGTAAAAGAAATAATAATTAACTAATAATTGCTCAATTACAAGATTGCTGTCTGTCCTTGTTTTTTTTTTTTTTTTTTTATGTATGTAAATTTTATAGCACTTGAAATTTTCCCAACGTCCCCGAGACTGTTTTGGTGCACTTTAAAACTACATAATGGTCCGTAATGATAGGGCGCGGCTGTGATGCATTTGTGTAACATGTTGGCTGACAGGAGCTGTCGCTTTCCCGTCCGCACCCTGGTTTCCCTCAACATGACTTTTAATAGAAAATCTGCAGAAGTAACAAAAGAAACCTGGCAATCAAAGGTAGAAAGCATGAGTGCAAAATAGCGACATTTTACTGACAGACGCTAACAAACCACTGGGGTCCACCAGTCTCTCTCTCTCTCTCTTGCTCATTCTCTTATCATTTTTTATACAACATACAATTTGACAGGAGTTTTTCTCATGTCCTCACATTTTAATGGAAACAAACAACTTTATGATTTTTTTTTTTTTTTTGCGTTTCATCTTCTTCGCTTCAAACTAAATCTCTGGAGGTTAATAGTAAAGCAGAGAGCCAGAGATCTAAAGCAACTTGCCACCATCTCTTCCTCCCTCTCTCTCTATCCCTCTATCTCTCACTAACACCGCATACACAGGTGTGTAAGACGGAGTTAATAAGTTGCGTCGTCAAAACCTGAGGTGAGATTCTTGCAGAATTAAGTTTTCATCTGTAAAACTGTCAGAAGTTGCCTCAGTGTTTAGCTGAGCTTCAGTGGTGCCTTTAGCAAAGCTTTTAGCTAATTAGTTTTCTGCATTTTCTACAGATGGCATCACAACTTTTTATAATCAAGTACCTTTTATGTATTTTGAAGTGTGTTTAAAGTGTCGAAGTGTGTGGAACTTTTAACAAGGCAAACACATGATGTGCTTTGTGTTCAGCCAGTTAACGCCACACTTATGCTAGGCAACTGGGCAATATCAATGACAAAGCTAACAATTTAGTTAACTAACATATATACATTTATATGGTTAATGTGAAGAGGGTAACAGTGAAACTGAGACAAAACTGTTAGGATTATAAACATTTACTTCAGACATGTTGGTAAATAAATAATAAAAAAAAAAAACCCAGTCTGACAAAAATAGACTACATATAGATTATAATTAGCATCAACAGCTAGCTGAACTTCACTGTATCTTCACATTATCCATTAAAGGGCTATGCACTAGTTGGCTAAATCACTAGCCTAAATAGTCTAGGCTACATAAGATCAACGAGAAGACACAGCGACAGTGAAACTGAGACTGATCACTCAGGATTATCAACTTTTATCTCAGAAAATAAAATTCTTCGTAAATTAATTCGTAAATTCTTCGTAAATTCTTAACAAGATGCTAAGTCTGATTAAAAATACAGTCTACTTATGCTTAGCATCAGCTGCTACTTGAACTTCACTGTGTTTTCACATTATCCAGTAAAGGGCTGTGTGCTATTTGATAATTAGTCTAGTTAGTCTAGTCAACTGGCAGATATGAATGGCTAGACTAATTTTTAGCTATTGAGCTAAGACACAGTGACAGTGAAAATGAGACAAAACTATCAGGAATAATAACACATAAGTGTTGACTGTGACTAGGTCTGACTAAAAATATGCTATAATTATGCTTAGCATCACCTGCTAATTAAACACTGTGTCTTCACATTATCCAATAAAATGCTATGTGCTAGCTAGCTAAATCATTAGACTAAATCGTTTAGTCTAAGCAACTGGTAAATATGAATGGCTAGACTAACGATTGAGCTAAATAGTAAGTCCTCACTTATAAGGAAAATATGAAGATACAGTGATAGTGAAAATGAGAAGAATTTGTCAGGAATATCAACATTTACCTCAGATGTGTTGACAAATTACTAAAACAAGATTCAGTCTGACTAAAAATACACTACAATTACACTTAGCATGAACTGCTAATCAAACACTTGACATTATCTGCTAAAGGCTAGACAAATTTTTTTAAGCTAAGTAGTATACACCTGTTTATATACAAATTGTGAAGACACATTAATAGTGAAAATATGACAAAACTGTCAGGAGTATCAACATTTACCTCAGGTGTGTTGACAAATTACTAAAAAAAAGACTCTGTCTTTCTAAAAATACACTAAACGTATGCTTAGCATTGATTGCTAATAACTTTCATGGTTTCTTCTATGTTTATTGCACAACAACTCATGAACTCAGAGCTGTTTGACAGTTTAAACTTCGATTGTCAGGAATACAATAGAATAATACTCATCACTGTAATCTGTCTGCTGCTAATATTAGAATTTAGCATGTTGGATAACATTTGAGAAATTAGGAATAAAGCTGTGGTTACTTAGCCTTAGCTAATGTTCTCTCACATTCCTTGGTTCCGTGGTGAATGAGGCACTAATTTGCCATCAGGAACTAAAATCAGTGTGTGATCTGAAATTGAATTAGACGTCTTTTTCTTTTGTGATTTTTTTCTTGTATTTTTAGCTTCAGCGATGCTGTCCTTCAACTTTTACCAGAGTAATGTTAAATTTTGGACAGCATGAACCTTTTTTTCTTATTATACACTAGCCTTACGTTAACCAGCTACTGTGTAAATACTTTCGTGTTACTTAATACTGCCAATTAAGTATTATTCTATAACACTAAAATAAAGTACAATCTCATATGTGTGTTTTTGAAGTTGAATTGCACTAGCAGGGACTCTATGGTCATAAAATCCTTTCTTGAATCTGTTGAGAAGCAAGTCTACTTTCCTCTGGCATTAATACAAAATTTATCAGGCTGCTTTAGGTGAAGCACCTACAGAGCTGAATGTGGTCTTTCTTTATCAGTCTGTGCACGTTTGAGCATGAAGCTATCTCCTCTTTGTTCACCCCTCTGCCACCTTGAACCCATCATCATATCTCTCCACTGCTTCATATAGCACTCCACTTCACACTTACGTCCAGCTTTCTGATTTATTAATGCTTCTCAACCTTGGATATTTCTCAAGACACAGGCCCAGTCTGGAGGCCAGCAGGCGAATAAGAAGAGAAAACGAACAAAATCTACTCAGATGATGGGCTTGTTCAAGTCTATCCACATCCTGGTTTCTTTGTTGTGCCTACTCATGTCTCAAGTGTTTGTTTCTTACTTTTTAAAAGTGGTGGTGTTTTGGCCAGAATCTAAATACACAATGTGCATCAAGACCTTCATGGTTTCAGAAGCTTGTCTAAATCATCACATTCTCATTTCAAACTGCGTTGAGTTGTTTAGCATCTCAACCAGACTTGTTAATGTGATTTCCGACATAAAAATAAAAAGCTCTATCTTGAAGCCAGATTTAGACTCAGGAAAGGTGGTGCCCAAAGTTTGAAGCGGGAATTGTACGGTAGTGATTCAGATGATAATATCATTCCTGTGTACTTTCTGAAACTATTATAGGCAAATTACATCACTTAACCACCATGCAGTTGGCACAATGCTAAATTGTACATCTAAAACTTTCTTTACTGGTTAGCAACATTAGCCTCGTAGTTTGAGTGTAAAACTAAATAAGCAAACTATGGACACCAAACCTGATTATTGTGGTTGAACAGCTACCACAACATTTGGGTTAAGTGCAAAACTGTGTATATTTCATTTTTGGGCACAAGCATTTCTTTTTAACTCTAGGTTCACACTAGCAAGCAACAAAGTGACAGGCGACTATTTATTTTCTATGTACTTGTGTGACATGGAGGCACAATTTCAGCTACAAAGCGACAGTGAATCTCAGTTCAAGCGACATTTGTACTGAGATTTTCTCAGTTCTATGCAAATTAGGTATGATATGGTAAACAACGATTCCAACTGAATGTTGGATCAAATGATTCCTTGGACCAATCCTATGGCATGCATGGCCCGACATTTATTCAGTTCTCCACTCACAACTGTACTTCCCATGCATGTGGGAAAATGGGGGAAAAAAACAACAACTTATAATTATAGGAGACGACCTCTTACAAAGAAAAATAGAGCTTGGAAGGAAGGAGCAGAGATTGTTGGTGCCTCTGGAGAAAGTACGTAGCTAGCTTGCTTTGCCAATGAAGCTAGTAGGAAGACTAGCATGTAACATGTAAATCAATCTATTTAGCTTTAGAATCTATGTACTGTATAGCTACTACTGTTAGCTGAAAACGTGCTGGGTAGTACACGCCCACACGAGACAAACTACAAGGGGCGCGCAAGTGACTTGCTAGGGCGAACGTAGGTTAAAACAGTCTCTCATTTGCGATTAAGGCGAGCTCTCGTCGCTTTATTTTGACTTCATTTATATGACATCCAAAGTCCCTTTCTCATGCTCCTCAGAATGCCTGAATGTTGTTAGCATCCTAATAAGGAGAGCAATTTTCTCAGAAAGTCAAAACATTTGTTACCTTTTATGTTGTTATGTCTGCCTGAGTTTCATATTTATGCACCAGTGTGTATCAGGGAGAAAGCACGAATTCATCCACAAGTCCATTGTCAGTCAGGGAACGTGCTGCTGCTGTGGTGTTTGTTTGTGTTTGTGCAAAGCAGCTGTTCTCACTAAGCTGGCTCGGATGTGCACAAAACCAGCTAGCGGATCAAGCCTCGGTCCTGGAGCACAAAAACAGCACGCATTCGGGCACACAAACAGGAGCCGTAATCCGACAAGTCTTCCGTGTGTCACACATTCATGACCCATGCGGCAATCCATGAGGTAATGGGGTCTGTTGACGGTTTAATGACTTACGAAGAGATTCATAAGAAAGTAATAGTAAGTAGTAAGTTTAAATGGAATATTCACCATTGTAGGATTTAAACTGTACATCCAGTTCTTGATTCTGGTTTTGATTCTGAAATGCATACATTTAACATTTACATCCTGAAGGTATTTATTTCTGTAAAGCTGCTTTGTTGCAATGTCCATTGTTACAAGCGCTATACAAATAAAATTGAATTGAAATTGAATTGAATTGCTCAGAATATGCTGATCGTTTCTATGGTAACAACTCGTTCACTGGGACTCGTATGGCAGGCACTCCATGTAATCCAAGCCTAATAATAAACAGATTAAAAATATGTGCTGATGTATTTTGAAAAATAAAAAATGTTTAAGACAGTGAGGTTTTCTGTAGAGAGAGGCAGGTTTATTTAACATTTTTGGAAGGAGTCTCCAGTGTCAGTGTCGAGTGTTTAAGTTTTCCGTCATTGGAAAGTAGTTTTTCTCTGTAACAAGCTGTGTTTTATGTCCTTTTTAGTTCAAGAGAGAGAGAGAGCGAGAGAGCGAGAGAGAGAGCGAGAGAGAAAAGAGCCTCTTGAGGGAACAGTTGTTTATAGCATCTGTAACATAAGCGGTAAAACAAACTAACTTGTTTTGTGGATGTAACTGTAAATGGGTAAAAAGTGCGGAATTGTGAGCGTTGGCAAATTGCTCTGGTATGAACAGTAATAAATATTGGAAAATAATCAACTTCTGGGTGGTAACAGTAACTTTGCTTCAAGCCAC
This sequence comes from Pangasius djambal, assembly GCA_022985145.1. NCBI lineage: Eukaryota > Metazoa > Chordata > Actinopteri > Siluriformes > Pangasiidae > Pangasius > Pangasius djambal. The sequence continues at coordinate 21,805,204 of CM040987.1, read as the reverse complement.
AACACCCCACCCCGTCACTGATAATTTTCCTCTGACAGCACCCCCTCAAGCTTGAGTAATGTTCGCTCTAAGTATCCTCGAATGGAAATGGAGCCGTAAAATCCCTCGCCATGCTTGGACGTATTTCTCATGTCAGTGGAAATAAGACAGAGGAAACAGGATCACAGTAACAGCATCTTTTTTTTTTTTTTGACTGATTTACAAACACCAGTCATTTTATAACACTTTTATTTCACCTTGTTACTCTCATGTCAAAATGGGGCTAGTAAATATGATTCCTCATAATCGTTAGAGAAGCACATAAACTAGAAAGAATGTTAGAAAAAGAAAAACAAACAGCATTGTTCCAATATTAGTACACATTTAAAATAGGTCACTTGAACCTGAACAGGACATGAGGGTTAATCACGTGACCAGGTCTACACTCTCAGCATATTTACTAGCAAGTGAGAGCTACAGTGAGTCTCGGGTGAGATTTACTGCTAGCGGGAGCTATAAATCTTCCTCCAGCTTGAACCATTCAGCCTCACACACACACACACACACACACACACACACGTCTGAGAATGGTACAGCCTGTTACTGTGCACACATGTTGTTTTTTTTTTTCCTAATTGCGCTCGATCGGAAGCAAAGTCGTTGTTGTAAATTAGTAGAGGTCACCACAGGACGTGACTTTTCTGCTCGGGCGAAGACAAACATTTACCCAGGTCTCCAAACCCAGCTCCTACCTGCCCGTCATGCCTCCCCGAGCCTCGGATTGGGCGCCTCTCCGGGACTGACCCCGCCCCTAGGGCGCTGGAACCTGTTCAAGGATTTGGAGCTTGATGCTATAATTAGCCCCTGAGATTTCTGTATTAATTTTTTTTTCCCAGGAAGCTTTTCTGGGTTCCAGTGGTTTTGTGGTAATGCAGGGGTTTCCAAGGCAAATGTATGAAGGCAATGAGAAAGAGATGTACAAATGTTTCTAATTAAAAGGATGTCCAAATTATGTTAGCCTTTTCAGTTTTCCATGCCCATTTTTTTCCAAGTGACTAAGTTTCCCAGATGTTCTTTCCCACTGAAACAGAGAAATGAGCATCCAACAGCCATTTGTAAAGGAAGAAACCCCATGGCTTGCCACATTAGACCTATCATGGCTTCGCAGGTTTTCTCACTTTGCTTATTCAGTGCGACCCAATGCACGTACACACACACACACACACACACACAGTGATGTGACCTTTATATTAATCTCTCAGAGCAATAAACCGGTTCTGCAGAGCGGCTGCTCATTTTGCAGTTCGAGCTCACTCGCCTTGCGAAGCGCGACACACAATTCTCAATATGTACTGACACAAGAATCATTGTAAGAACATTTTTGCCATTTTGCTAATAGATAAACTTGTAAACCCAATGAGCTTCTGAACTACTGCAGTCATTTTTACTCAGTTGTGCAATATAAAAAAAATCACAAACAAGTTCTATTTCAATGTAAAAGAAAGAATGTAGAAAAAAGCAAGATATTTCAAATGAAATGAGCCACACTTATTGATGAACCACGGGATGAGTTTATGAAGTTGAAATTTGGAAATAGGACATTTACCTGTGCTTTTTTGACCCTTTTCCGCAGTTACAGTTACAGCTGTGGATATCTGAAAACTAATCACTTCTCTGAAAAACCATAGATTTTCAGACTTTTAAAAGTGATTCTAAGAAAATTGTCTAAATAGCCATTATCCTAGAGTACCCTTTTTAGCCTTACGTAGCTCAAAGCACTCTACATTATTAGCTAATTTGAGTTCCTGGTTTGAGTCACTGCTGGTTTGAGCTGGTTCGTGGCATGTGCAATACCACCCATTTGACCACAGGTAGGTCGTATTTAAGCTAAAAAATAATTAATTATTAAAAATGTCAGTTTTGACCACCAATCATGTGTATTCCCGCTCCACTTTCTACTAGCGTCAGAATGAGCTAAAAACCTCTACCCTTTGCATTGACCACTATTTATTTCCAGTGAAAACATTAACAATGGTGTATTTGGGTTCATCAGAGACTTTCAGAAATAAAAGTACTCTCAAAAAAAAAAGGTAGCAAACTGTACTTTTTTCTTATTGCTGGGGTGGTCCCACCAAGAGTACATCTTTTATACCTTTAGTATGTATCTTTTACCTGGGAAGGTTCATGTGGTTTCCCTTCAGTTAGCTGTAAACAGGTCCTGAAGGTCCAGTTATGTACATTAATGTGTTTTAAAATCATTTACGTCATACTAAAGGTGCAAAAGATGTACCCTTGATGGTAGTACCACAGCAACAAGGAAACTAATAGCTTGGTACCTTTATTTCTGAGAGTGTACATGATGTGTAGCTGTTTCAGGAGCTACTACTAAAAAAACACAAATATAGCTACAAGCAGTGATGTGTGGGGTCCAAGCACCTTTCACAAATAGCACCCAAAGTGGCCAGTTCTATTCAGCTGAGTTATATAGACCACTAAAGAGAAAATCTCTCTGGCCTGAGTAGCAGGATGGAGTACTACCTGGTACTACTGATCAGTTTTAGTGAAGAAAAATACTAAGAAGAAGAGGAAGCAAAATCTTGACAAAAACAAGAGGGTTTCAAGTACTTTGTGCTTGGCCCCCTAAAAATGACAGATTCACTGTTTTATAATACAGGGAATAATGGGACTAACAGCGGAATAGAGGGAATAATTAAGTGTACCACAACCCCACAGTTCCACTGATGCTTTTCATTATATAAGTTAAACTCTTAAAAATAATTTTTAATTGCTTTCCCCATATATTCCACATCAGGTCTCTTAGTGAAAAGTGATTTTCATTCACTAAGACACCTCATCTTGCTACCGGTGTATTCACAGGTTTAGATGTGTGATGTACATCATGTGTGTGTGTGTGTTTTCAAGGTTGTGCCTGTACTTTTTCAATTACTGTATCATTTTCTTTGTGCATGTAAATATGCACGTTATGTATGTAGGTATTTTTGTGCCAGTGTCAATAATTGTGTGATGTTTAGTGACGCACCTGAGAAAAGCTGTAATAAAATGGCCTTCCATTTTTTCAACCCAGTATCAATATTCATAGACATTCAAATTTAAAAAATGTGAGATGGGGCTTACATATTTTTCTCCCTGAATGGTCTGATGTGTCTTCAGTTCCCTACTCACAACTTTAGTTCTTACCTGCAATTAGTTCCCATTTATTATTTGATGCACAAAAAATGAAAGAAAAACTTATAACCGTGGTTTTATCTTGTTCTGTCATATAAGACCTCTCCTTAAATGTGTGTTGAGACATTACAAAGAAAAATAAAGCTTGGACGGAATTCCTGCCTATTCTTCTCTAATAGATATTTTGAGCAATTTTGTAATTGGCTTCATTTGGAACTTATTAGATGGTCTCTAATTTGAACTTTTAATTAGGTGAATTGGATGCTGTTAAATTGGGAAGGCTAGTAAGAAGGTGATTGCGTTCTCTACTTAAATGGAGAAATAAATGTAGCATAAATGAATGAGGGATCTTTAATCATTTTTGTTGGTCTCACAGAGAACTCAGAACTCAAGTGTGAACTCAAAAACTATAAATGTTAAGAAGATCCTTGTGGTGGAAAATGCTTATTCGGTTTATTTTGGCAACAACAAATGGTTAAAGAACCATAGATCGAAAGGTTCTTCAAAAGCATTGCTGTAAAGAACCTTTTCTGGGACTTAGGATCTCTTAGATGGAAAACTAAGCTCCGCTTCGGGATGTTCCAGTTAGGGGTCTTTTGTTGGTCCCACAAAGATCTAAAAAAAAAAAAATATCCACCATAAATGTTTTTTCTGGTTGAAAACAGTTAAAGAACTGACTATAAATGAGATCCTTAAAAAAACTAACCTCAAATTAGCCACACAGGATCCATAATCTCATCAAAAAGGTTCCTTAAAAGTTCTTTGGATGGGGTAAAGGTTCTTGCTTTCTGAAAGAGCTCTATTTCCAAATGGCCAAACCAAAGAACTCTGCTAGCTGAAAAGTCTAAGAGTGTACCATTCATTAACATTAGTTGTAGGAACATTCTATTTTTCACGATTAATGGTGGAATAGTCTTGCTGACTTTTTTGATCTTCCTCCGCTGGGTTCTGTTTCTCCACAGGCTCAAGGTCGTGTGTGGTTCAGCTTTTCTCTCTAGTTTTCTGAAATAATGATGATGAAAAGCTTTGTTTTTGGCTTCAGTCAACTGGTTCTGACCAAATTCAAAACACTGTAGCAAAAATCGAGTGTAATTTGTTCTCTTGTACTCCACACTTGTTCACTTTCTCCTGCAATCCCACTGTCCAGAGTGACACAGGTTCACGTTTTGGCTTCCTAATTGGAGGGTGTTTTTTTGTTCTTTATGGCTGTGTCCTAAATTGCATATCGTAATTCTAAATAGATTTGTGTTAACCATGGTGGTTTAGGACACAGATATAGGCAAGGCCTAATTGTCGTGGTGAACAGGCGTCTAAAAGCTTAGCTACACTCTTACAACCCTACAACAGTGTTTCTCTATCAGTAAGGGGTTCAAGTAGAATCCAAAGAAACTCTTAACGAACCCATGAACACCCCTTTGTCTAGCTAGTTAAGACTGCTTGTTAAACCTGAGCATAGCAGTGAAATAGTGGTCTACTATTTTAACACAGCTTTCTATTTTGTGCAGACCCACAGCACTGTGGTTGTGTAGCCAGAGGTGTAAAACTGGTGGTATGGATGAAAGAGAAGATGAGAATGGTAGCAAGTGGGTTTTAGTCTCTCTGTGGCTGTATCCCAAACCCAAATTTTCGTGCAGCGAAAACCACGGTGCGTGGTTTAGGGCGTGGCCTTTTCTGGATCGCCTGACGTCTTTCTGAAAAGCGCTTTTGGATAAGCCTTGTATGAAGGGTTCTAACTGGTTGAAGTGAGGGTGTAGGGGGTGAGCGGTGAGGGTGCTTGGTGCTTGCAGACATAATTAAAAGTTCAATCACTCTTTCTCGCTATAATTTTGCGTGAGATTGGGTTTAACATTTTGACCTTTAATTAGACTAACAATGTGCCATTAAATTGGGAAAGCTACTGATTAATGAATTGTTAAGATAACTGCTTATGACTTGGGAGTATTATTATTATTATTATTATTATTATTATTATTGTAATAAAAGATGTCATTTTTGTACTGAAAGAGGGAAAGTGTATGTTGAATTTAGTCCTTCAGTCAGAGCTCAGCATTCACAAAGCATTCAGTCGTCACTCAAAGAAGCTGCAGCATGTCCTACTGTCATCCTTCATCGGTGCGAGAATTTACCATCTGCTTCATCAGCACGAATGTCGAAATATCAATACAGGCAGCAAACCTAATATTTTTCATCTGGAGCTTGTCTTTGCGCTAAGCTTGTTTAACTTGTTTCGAGATACTGTCTGATTTTTAGTAATCTCATCAAGCGACATTATCTCAACCTCTTGCCATATAATTGGTTTTCTTTTAAGCTTTCATTTGTTTTTGTCTTTTTCAGTTACGTTTATGCAGTGCTTAGCATTTCTTTATTATGATACAGTATACTGAGTAGTGTGGCTTCTCTGCCTGTCAGTCTTTATAAAGGATGTGTCTGTCAGACATACTGAAGGAGGCGTGGCCTGTGTGCCTGTCAGACATACTGAAGGAGGCGTGGCCTGTGTGCCTGTCAGACATACTGAAGGAGGCGTGGCCTGTGTGCCTGTCAGACATACTGAAGGAGGCGTGGCCTGTGTGTCTGTCAGACATACTGAAGGAGGCGTGGCCTGTGTGTCTGTCAGACATACTGAAGGAGGCGTGGCCTGTGTGTCTGTCAGACATACTGAAGGAGGCGTGGCCTGTGTGCCTTTCAGACATACTGAAGGAAGCGTGGCCTCTGTGTCACTCTAAGAAAAGGAAGCATGGTTTCCAATCCCCCATCAGTTTACAAAAGGAGGCGTGGCCTCTGTGTCACTCTAAGTAAAGGAGGCGTGGTCCTATTCCTGTCAGTTTACATGAAGGAGGCGTGGTCTATGTCTCAGTCCTGTATGTTTCTTAACTTGGCTAATGTAAACATATTAAAAATCATAGAGTATCATTTCAGACTGATGCCACACACCTGTAGTAGACACTTCAGAACTAACACCCAGTGAATGCAAAATATTAAATATTAATGTCTGTTTTCGAGATTTACAAAGACTTGGCATCCTGTTTTGGGCTGATATGTTTTCACGCCTCATCTGGAAAAGAGAAAATCAACGCTTAAAATGAAATGGAATTCAATCATCATTATTCTTTGTCTGGCCCAAAACATATTGGCGTGCCAGTGCTCTTAATTAAACAAAAAGACGAATACACTGACCTTTTCTAAACACATTTAGAAATAAAAAAACACGCTAACCAATTTGCGAAGTTCTTAATTACTCGTGCAAAGATTCTCCCGAGAGTTTAGAGTGGCACGTTGATTAATCTCACAGCCTGGACCCGTCATTTCTCATCAATGAGTGTGTGCAGGAGTGATGTGTGTCTGTGTCTATCTATCCATATATCCATTCATCTCTGTCTATCTATCCATGCATCCATGCATCTCTATCTATCATCCATCTATTCATTCATCTATCCATTCACCTCTATCTGTCTATCAATCATCCATCTATCCATCCATCCATGCATCTGTCTATTCATCCATTCATCTATCTACTTACCCCTCTATCTATCTATCTGTCTGTCTGTCTATCTATCTATCTATCTATCTATCTATCTATCTATCTATCTATCTATTCAACTATCTGCTTATCTACCCACAAGTACATTTTACTAATAATTCACTATCTATCTATTAATTTATCCTTCCATCCATCCATCCATCCATCCATCTATCCATCCATTCATATATCTATCTGTGATCATGGATGTTAAGGCGAATATGGCCACATACAGTATGTATCGCTTTATGTGTTTCTATAAAAGTGTCAGTGAACGAAGTATCACCCAAAACACACACACACACACACACACACACACACAACATTCGACCATGTGGTTCATTTCTTCACAAAGTGAAAAGTGTTGTATCCTTGAAACGGCCCCAGGTTGTTCCGTGTGGTTCTACACACTGGGCCAAACAGGAGCAGTTGTCTGTTTGTCAAGATCCGTCTGTTTTCCCCCCAAAAATAACATACTTGGATAAAGGAGCGAGGCGAGACAATCTGTTTGGCTTCATCCGAATGGAAACGGTGTAATGGCGCTGAGAAGAGCCGAGCCAAGGGGAGCAGATTCGGTTTTTTTGGCACGATATATACACAAGATTTTTAATTCTACCCGGCCTGATTTTGGCATCGAACCCAAGTGCAATGGTGCTAATTAGATCTAAAACATTTCCTCAATGTTCCTGTCGTGTGTGGAAAACGTGTTTTTTTCCCTCCATCAGCAGGATGGCGTAATTGAATCCTCTGTACAACGTAACTCTTATTGCCAAAGACATTAAGTGGCCGATTGAAGCCATGCCAAACACAGAACTCCGCTCTTTAACAGACGGACAATAGGACGGCGTGATTGTAATGCGTATCACGCCGAGGCCCCCGTTCAGAATGTATTACCGGCGTAATAAAACATTCAGTATCTCTTACGTCGCGCTCTGATAGAACACTTCCGTATTCCACCGGAGAAAATCGCAGGTGGAAATGTATAAGATATGCGTTCATGATATCCATATCTCTCTGAGTGGAACATGCACATTTTCTTTCAACTGTAATGCATTCCATTATCATTTCCATATTTTTCTGCCTTGTGTGTGTGTGTGTGTGTGTGTGTGTGTGTGTGTGTGTGTGTGTGTGTGTGTTTCTTGCCAACTTTTAATCACAAGTTTGTTTCATTTCCTCCACCCATATTGATCGTAAATTCATATATTTATATATTTATAACTCCTGCGATGGGAGTGGTTGCACTGTTTTTCATACAGTTCAGGCATTTGCAGGTCCAAAACGCCATCATGTTATGAAAAACAAATCAAATTGAAACAAATTATATCTCTCAGATACAATTCCAACCTTCTTCAGTATTAATATGTCCTAGAAATTGTATTATTATCAGCTGAAAGGAGGAGGGGCGATAACAGAGTAGAGTATTAATTGAGTTATTATCACATGTTCGTCATTAAGAGATAACATTTTTATCAGTTCTAAAGAATTTTTTTTCCAATTGCAGATTCTGAATTAACTTTTTACGTCTTCGTGTATTTTGTATATTCATTTCTTTGTCGGTCTCTTCATAAAAAGTACTGACTGGAGCACATTTTATGGAGAAAAAAAAAACGTGGCTGTTTCTGCTTATTGTTCTTAACAGCTAGCTGACTATCTAGATTTATTTATTTATTTATTTATTTTTTTAAAAAAAGGTTCAGCTTGATTTCTCTCCGATTTCATGTTGTAAATTTTTTATTTGCTCCTGCTAACTGTCGGGTAATAAAAACATCTCAAAGCTCAGTGATGTGTAGGAAATGTAGAAGGTAGAAAATTTTCAAATAAAATATCAACTGTACTAGCTTCTTATAGAGTGTCTGGGGGTACATTGAAAATGTGGAAATAAACAGAAAGTTTTGGAATTTTGACAAACTATTAAACATGATCAATATTCAAGATTCGAGATTCTGTGCTATTTCAATTAAATTTGCTTAAATCGCCGCTCTATTGTCGGGAGATCGTGAGTTCGAATCCCATTGATGCCAGAGCCGTCCGTGGACAGGAGCCACATGCTCTCTGGGTAGGAGGAATGGAATACTCTCTCCTCTCTCCTGTCAATCACAGTGACACTAGCCAATCACAGCCACTTGTGAGCTCGAGTATGTGGAAGAGGGTAGATAGCGCTTTCCTGTGCGTGTGTTACGCTGCCCTTTTACGCAGCATGAGCAGTTCAGGGTGGTGGAATATATAAGCGGAATTACACTCCGGATGGGATTCAGAGCACCATACACACACACGCACACACACACACACACATACACACACACATACACACACACACTTACAACCCGAGCTCAGGAACTGAGCCACTATGCAGCCCAGGTCTTTATTTTATTTATTTTTTATCTCAAAAATATGTTTCTCTGATAGAGCATATGGTTCTATAGTGCAGTCTGCTTTTCCTCTCTGAGAGAAAGAGAGAAAGAACATAGGCTGTGTTTATCATCTCTGCTTTCAGCGCTTCATTTCAATCTCCCTTTGTGATGCTACAGTCGATGTGACTGCGCGTGTGCGTGTGTGTGAAGGGCAGGTGGACCCAATCACATAGCTAAATCAAATGTAAATGGGAGCGACGCAGGGGCCAGATGAGACGCCCTGTACTGTGTAAAGCGCCGCGTGTGTCGCGAGAGTGTATGTCAAACGATGCCGATGGGTCGAAACATCTGCATGCAGAATTGAACAATTGAATCAGGAGACACCAGGGAGGCGAAGAGGCAGCACAAGATCATCCAGATTGCTTTACCTTTGTGTGTGTGTGTGTGTGTGTGTGTGGCAGAATTCCAGGTTCATTTTCCTTCAGGAGGTTTTTCCTTGCATCTGATTTGAGCATTCCTTGAGTAATAGGAGCATTTACACTGATTGTTGTGTGTGAGGTGCTAGCAAGAACTGTTTTATTCTGAACCTTTACGATTTAGCAAAATTACGATTTAGTCAGTTAAGTAAGGAATAAAATATGACGGGGTGTGCTATTTTTTTTCTATAACAGCACGTCGCAAACGCTTTATTTCTCTAATACCACAGCAATTTGCCATCACTAACAATTTTAATATCTTTGGGGGGTTGAGACCAAGTCAAGATCGTGTCCAAATGAAAGCAAGACAGAGTCAAAGGTCAAATGCTTCTCATGGCCAAGTTTTTACTTTAACTCTTTGGCTTCATTTGTACATTGAGCCAATGATTAGGCTGTTTTCAAAAGAAACTTTGTGCATATGAAAAGAAAAGACACAAAAATTATTTTTTACAAACCCTCAATTGAAACCAAGACCATATTTAGCAAGACCAATGTCCAAGCCTGAGACAAGTCCAAGAACAAATGCCAATGAGTCCAAGTCAATCCAGAAAACAGTTTGAGACTGGATTCGGGTCCTACAACCCCGCTGTCTTGCAGCTGGAACAGCTGTCAGAGCTGCTGTTATAGAAAAGTAATCAACATCCCCTGACCAGTCAGAACCGAACACTCGGAAAAGAGCAGCTCAGAGGCAATGCACTTCTTTACTGTATCATGCTGTTTACTTTTCACTAGAAATAATATCTAAACAATTATATATATATTTCCTTTTTTTTCTAAAACCTTATGACCCTTCGTCATGTCCTAACAGAAAGAAAATCAATTCTAGCATGTGCATTTGGACTTTTGTCTGTGGTTTGGCGTCATTAAACAGAAGCACGCGTCGGTGATGTGAAGACGCAGTCAGGTGTGTGTTGGTATTAAACAACGTGCGTCAATCCTGTTGTCGATTCTATAAAAGGGGAGCAGATGCTCTGGTCGCAACGTTTTTTTTTTTTTTTGTGCGCCGAACGTCAACACGTCAGAAGTGTGACCACCTCCATTTGAACCTATTCAGACCACTCTGTGAAAAACTTTCTTTTTATGTTCATTGTGTGTGTTTTTGAGAACATTTGACGTGCGTAATTGCTGTGACAGACAGACCCATTTACAAGGTCATTGTGTGAGAACATTTGAAAGGCTGCCAATCAAAGCTCGAGCAGCGACGTGTCAAATCAGTCGCTTTGACGGACGTGCGTATTTTCCCCTTTTCACATCCCAATGAACGCGTACATTCAGGTCCACATTCGCAGATCTTTTATGGCTGGTTGAAAAAATCCTAAGTATCCTGTTTGTTCTTGACTCTCACCAAACGCCATCACAGGACGCTCCTAATGCTCTTTCTTGAATATTGTTGTCTCTAAACACGTGACATTTGCTAATATTTAATTTATATGTCTCTCTACGTGTTGTGTCATCACTCCTGAGTGTTTACAGTTAATAATGATGGACTGTTTTGGGTTTATATCCAATGCGGCGAATAAGAAATATCGTCTAACAAAGTTCACCTCTTGACCAGTGACATAATAAAACGTTCGTAGTGGTGCACCTTTTATGTTTTATAGCGTGCAGTGCAGTAGACAGTGTACTTTATGCCCTGCCTTCAGGGCTGATTTATTTCAAATAGACAGGGTCCATATCAACATAAACGAGCATGTGTAATAACCTGGCAAAGCATTTAATAGTGAAGTAGTACACTCAGGCTGTGTTTAGTAAGATCCCACCTAAAGAGAGCTAATTTATTAGTCATATAATGTGTGCTGATGGTGGGTGTGTTGTTGATTTAGAGGGAATAATTGTGTAAACAACGTTGAAACCAGTGCTAAAATGGAGTTTTTGTGTGTGTTTAAAGTTCTCAGTAGCTGAAAGATTCGTGGAAGAGTGAACTGAGACTCTTTGGCTTTCCAAGTATGAGTAAGAAATTAAAATATTTTGTGTTTGGGTTTTCTATTATAGGAAACAGTCTGTTATAAAAACACCAATTTCCCAACCATTTCAGTTTTTCATTATTAACGGATCATGTTTTTTATCCATTTACAGTTACGTTCAATGTTGTGGAACATCCGTAAAACCAAGCTAGTTTCTGTTCTCACTTACATCAGCTATAAACAGCCGTTCCCTCACCGCCATGGCTTTATTCTGCTCTCTTGAAGTAACGCCGCTTGTCCCAGCGTGTCATGTTCCCAGGAAAGCAGAAAGTGTAAACTTCTTTACCTGTTACAAAGAACTGGCACTGGAGACTCCTTCAAAATAAACATCTTCGCTCAGAAAACATCACCATTTGAAAGATTACAATAAGTTGTTACTACAGAACGTATTAGAATAAATGAATTAATATAAACCTGATGCTGGTCCTGAATGATGAAAATTCATCAAGATCTTCTGACCAATCAGAATCAAGAACTCAACATCTAATATGAAACCAATTTTAGTGCAGTTACACTGGTCCAATTTAGAGAGTCATCATTATTTTTGAAATATTGAAAAAAAAAAAGCAAAAAAAGCAAAAAATTTCCACACAGTATCACAGTTATACTGCAATAAATCACACCCCAAACAAGACACAGCAGGTATTGTCTGTGTCTCAGATCTCTAGGACGTCCATGTGTTTCCTTCGGGTCCTCTGGTTTCTTCCCACCTCCCAAACAATGTGCATTGGGCCCTCGAGCATCACCCTAAGTGTGAATGTGTGTATTGTATCACATCCAAAAGACTCACATCCGCGAAACAGGACACTGTTGATTCGTGTAAGATCCGAACACACTTTAGAGCTTGCCGAGGTGCGTAACTGAAACATTCATCATATATACTTGCATGCATTCACACACACACACACACATACGCACACACATGTGTGAGTTCTCTTTTTTCCCAACGGCTGCTATTTGTAAACCGGGCTCAGGAGCTGTGCCCCAAATAAACTGACCTGATTTGATTTCCACTAGAAGAAACCTCGCTCCCTCTGAGGCAGCTGTTGGGAGTTAAAACCGTTTTCTCACACTCTCTCATACTCATACACACACACACACACACACACACACACACACACACCTATACACTCCCCGTTGTTTCCCCCTGCGGACCTGAGCGCTCATGCTGGTGTGATGATGGTGTGATGATCGCAAGTCTGCCAGCAAAAACTTTTTATTTTCATCATTCTTTCAAAAAAAAAAAGCTGACACTGAATAGTGAGGTGTGTTTTATTTAGAAGTGAAACACACCATTCACATCATTTTTTTTTTTTTTTTTTTTTTTACAAACTCTCCTGATACAATATGTCATTAAAACACTGACATATGTATTATTGATATCGATATACATAGTAGATGCCTATGATGCAAAAGTTTGCACACCCAAAATGGGACAAAATGATTAATACCAAAATGTCAGTTATACTAATAAGATATTTAGGCTGTGATTTCCCAAAAGGTTGTGTGTAGACTCAATCAAATAACACATACAAGCAGATTTGCTGATTGGCATGCAAATTAATGGACATTGTCCATTAATTTGTGTGTGTACCAGATCGCTGTATATTGAATTGAAAAGTATTTAAGAAACATGGTGGACTCATGAATACACCCCCCCCCCCCCCAATCTATCCCCAATTTGGTGTTTCCATTTCCCATCCAGTAGCTAGCTCTCCTCCACCACACGGTAGCTACCAGGAGGAGAATTGGGCAAATGTGTGCTTCCTCCAAGACTCATGAATCCAACCTCCACATCTTTTTTCTTTACATTTTCAAACGAACAGATTCTTTTCTTTGCAGGAATCAAAACATGTTACATATTTAAAGACTTTGTACTCTTTTAGAAAATAAGGATTCTTTAGTTTCTCCCTTTGAGAGAGCCTCTTAGTGTTTTATGTAGCTTTATACGTCTTTCAGTTTAAAGTAGAACTCGGACTGACGGTTCACTTTTTGGGTCACCGTGGATCCAGAGTCTATACCAGGAACACTGGATGTGAAGAAGGAATACACCCAGGACCATCACAGGGTATCATGCATAAATATACACACACTTATTCGCGAGAGGTACAGGAGAACCTTGGGGAATCCACATGAACACGGGGAGAATATGCAAAAGTCCTCTGAGACAGCAACACTACCCGCTGGCTGATTGGTTAATTTTGGATTTTTGACCTATCTAGTGTTCTATGTATCATATGTATCTAGGGTTAGTATTGGAGAGAAGGAGAGCACTTTGGGTTCCGTGTAATCATCCCTGCATCGATAAGACTCCACTTTTTGGCTCGTATTAAAGTAACAGCGGGATCTTTTTAAATCGGGTCAGACGAACGGAAAACTATTCACAGGAAGCAGTTTCCACCCCTGCACACTCACTCCTTTCTGACCGAACAAAAGGGCAATGTAGCGCCAAGCAGGGGAGCCCAGTAGAGACGTCGAGCACTTTCCCTTTTTCCGTCATTGTTCAGGCCCAAAATCGCAGCTGCTCTTTGTTAGATAAATAACAAACACGCCCGTGTCCTGAAGTGATAAGTGGCCATCATTGATCTCCATCTCTGGTCGGTTAGGTCTAATTCCTCATCGCTGTGCTTTCAGCGGGCGCCATATGGCGAGGCTTTCGACGCCACCTGCCTCTGGGATAACGGGCAAGATCGAGCTCGGAGTCGTTAAAAGAGAAGATGAAGTGTGTCTCCCGTCTTCCCGTATCACCAGTCTGAAGACGCTCGCTAAAGACGAGGTCAATTTAATAAGCACGAGACGCTTTAGAGTTTCAGTATGAGCAATTCACTTCAAGCACCGTGTGTCTTTATTAAAGTCTCTGTTTACACATTTTTGTAGAATTTATGCCACTTCTTGTAAGATTAGGTGTAAAAAAAAAAAAAAAAAAAAAAGTCATTTCCGTCAAGGTAGCACCCAAGATGTGATATCTCAGCACAAATCATCCGAAAGCTGAAGTGCCTTTTAATTTCGCGACGTCCCCACTTGAAAAACGTTGCCTCCGAACAGATAAAATGATGACGGATGGTTTCCTCCTCCTCTCTCGCTCTCTCTCTCTAAACCTTATCCGACAGCATCAGAGCCACGCTGGAACCTGAAACAGAGCGATTGATGTGGATGAGGAGAAAAAAATGCTGATCTGTATTTTTTCATCAGCGCTTCTTTTGTGTAACGGTTCAGGAGTTATTTTTCTCACTCTGGTTGAAACGCAATTATCTACCTTTGTTATCTATGATGGAATCGTAACTGAGGGCCGGTTGCTTCTCTCTCTCTCTTTTTTTTTTTTTTTTTTTTTTTTTTTTTTTTTTTTTTTTTTTGATGAGTTCCAATCTGATCTGTGTCTCACAAGTTAAATGTTTTTAATGCAATACTTGAGGGTTTTTTCTAGATGGAAAGCATGATATGGCAAAAAAAAAAAGATGTGTGTTTTGGAATTTAACAGCAGTTTGCAGTGAGCGAGCTGAAGGTCACACTGAAATGAAATGTACAGTTATTTTTCTTTCACCCACACATTCTCAGTAAGATCTGCGGTGCCTTTACTTTTGTACCAAAGTGACCTTTTTAGAATGCTTTCCTTTAACCTTGACAAGACGTCAATGAGTTATTGTTATCACGCCGAAGTTGATTTCTTTCTTGAAGTGTTTTATTCCCCAGCGTTTGCGACCGTTAGTGCTTAAACAACGGGAAAAAATGTATCCATTTATATTTGCATTTAATGTGTAATGTTTAATGTCCATGAAACGTGTTAGTTCCTGTTATCACTTACATTATAGCAGCTATAAAAGTTAATAAGACAAAATAGCAGCTTGTCATGTTTCTTAGAAACTGTGAAGCGTCCAGACAAAGCGCTGACACTAGAGACTCATTCCTTAAATGTTAAATAAACACCTCCTTACAGAAAGCTTCACCATATCAGTGATGGAACATTTTCTTTGTTAAATCTGTGTTCTTTTAATCTGTTTATTTTTAGCCTTAGATTGTGTGAAGCGTCTAATGTATAGTAACAGGGGGGAAAAAAGTACAGTATTACAATATTGATTCTGCCCAGAACAACCTAATGTTTAACAAATGGGTGGAGTTTAATATCGATTCCGTTAAGAAGAGTACACACGAGACAAAACATCAGAGTAAGATAAAGTGATGCAATGATGGGACACAAGCTCGAGGACAGTGATGTCTGGTTTAAACCAGAAAGCGAGGCTCCGTCCCCGAAGTACGGAGGGTATCCATGGTGCTCATGATCCCAGAGAGACTCCTACTGCTGGCTTAGAGACTCGGTGTCTTTGAGGGAATATGAAAAGAGGCGAGTCAGTGTGATCAGATACTCATTTTTCGTGTCTCATGCTCCCGTTTGTATCCGTCCATCAAAATCAGCTGTAAGTGATTCAGGAGATACAAAATGGCAGCCGTGTCGAGCCGGGGTCGCTGTCCGAGGTGCTGAATCCTTAAACCCTCACTTATTCATACATACCTCAGCTCGTTAGCAAACCGGCACTTATATCTGACACAAGGCAGATGAAAAAGGAAACTGCTATTTTAATAGCAGAACTAAAAAAAAAATCTCAAATAGCAATGGGAAAGGGATCAGCTCACACAAATCTGAGATCAGAGCATCCTCTTGGGATCGTGCATCTCTCACCGTCGCTCTCCGGTCATCTAGCAAGAAATGTCTTTGTGTTTTATTATTTATTTATGGAAGTTGAATCTAATTTGGTCAAACTAGATTGTTCAGTGATGTATTCGTCAAAACAAATATGTCCATACGTAATGACATCGTGCATGATATCATTGCGAACTGCAAAATGTTAAGGGTTCACTGGATGGCCATCGGCTCTTGGTATCTATTAGGGTTGTATTTGAACATTTTCTGAAAGGAGAACTTTCTGCTCTTTGGTTCTTTTTTTTTTTTTTTTTAGGATTCTAGGTTTAACCTTTTTCTCTAAGAGAGTACTAATTAAGGTTTTGGACATTAAGAGACAACAGCTGAATAAGTTTTATGTTGGGTTTTGAGAACTAAAACCATTTCTTCATATTAAGGGTGGGTGGTATGGCAAAAATATCATATTGCAATTCTCAAAGACATGAGATGTTTCACAAAATAGAGGTTTGCTTACAAACCGACAACAAAACAGTAGTTGTTTTTTTTTTAATTAAAAAAAGGTTGATGATTTGTATAATGGCTACAGAAATCAATTTTTAAAAAGTATCATTTTTGTTTGTAAAACCTTGTAAAAAAAGATTATTCAACATGAAAAAGGAGAAAAAAATATATAATTACCAATAAAATTTCTATGTAAAACCCAAAGCAGAGTTGTTTTTCTGTTAAAGATGCCTCCAATTGGCAATCCTTTAAGATAATAATATGTTTAAATTGTATAGAGCCTTTCTCAAACCCAAGGTCATTTGTTCGGAAAAAGGAACACACACACACACACGCAATAGATAGATAGATAGATGGATAGATAGAGTGCACCTAAGGAAAACCTTTTACTTGTTGTGTACGTGTGTGTGTGTGTGTGTGTGTGTTTATTGGTGTACTTTGTAAAGCAGCCTTGGGTGTTAGAAAGGCACTGGATAAATTGAATACATAAGTAAATACACATAAACATAAAGGTATCCATTTATCCATTTTTCAGCCACTATATTCTCCACTTGTCCTGTGACATCTCTCTGAATCTGACCTAAACTATTCAGGTTAATAAATACTGCATAAAGCCCCCCTTTTATTTTCATCTCTGTTTCTTCTGTTTTTATTAGGAATGTCATGGGTGTAGATGAGGTGTTGAAATAATTATAATAAGGTGAGAATAATAATAATAATAATAATAGTTATTATTATTAATGTTACTTTCCCCTTAAGTACATTTTTGGTGATGTTATATGTATATGAATAGAGAATAAAGTTCCAAAAAATTATTCTAAACATTTCTCTCTTTCATTCTTCACTCCTTTAACCAATCTCTTTTTTTTTATATTTTTGAGCGAGCATCACATCACGCTCTCCACACAGCCCTCGGCCCATCTGAACACCCTCTTATCGGGGCCAGGGAATGGTTTGAGGATTTGCGGATTTGATTTGTGGGCAGGCACAGTGGTCCTAATGAGCATTATTGGAATGGGAAAGCTGGAGGAAGGACAATTGCGTAATTACTGCTTGGACCTCCAGATTAGGCCATCAGTGGCTGTTTGAGCTCTGGGTGCTAGAGCCAAATCCACTCAGAAGCCTAGAGAATATATTAAAGGAATATGATGAAGGTTTTAGCCTGGACGCTTTAAAATTATATTTAGATCAACGACAACCTTGCCATATTGTGGCTAATGACCGTGCGTGACCATCGTGACTATGTGTTGTGAGAGTCATAGTTCTATTATTTGAAATAATTGGCGAAGAATCATAGTGTGAGCGGCAGCGAGAACAGCGATGAGCAACAACATGAAAGTGTAAAGGTGTAGCGTTGCCACCTCACAGCTCCACAGTCCCGGTTCATTCCTGCACTCGGGTTACTGTCTGTGTAGAGTTTTGCATTTTCTCTCTGGGGGTTTCCTCCCACTGCCCAAAAAACATGCCAGTAGGTGGATATGCTAAATTGCCTCAAGTTAGCTGTGAAGGAGTGTGTGCATGGCACCCCACGATGGACTGGCGTCTCATCCAGGGTGTATTCCCACCTCATGCCCAGTGTTCCCAAGATAGGCTCCGGATTCACCAAGACCCTGACCAGGAAGACATGCTAAGCGCTTACTAAAGATGAATGCATGGTTAACACTTTTGAAGAACCAGGAAATTTGGGTCCAAGGATTTAAACCAATCCAATCACATTTCCTTTCTTGTTGCTCATCAAGTTGATGTATGAGCTTCATCGGCATTTGGGCATTTTGTGTCATGTACACTAGTGGTAGAAAAGGTTCCTTGGAGAATTACCATTTTTTTGGTTTCCTAATATACCTTTTGATTGGTGGATCTTCAATCACGAAACAAGTTACCATTATATGGAAGGATCTTTGTGGCAACAATGAAAAATGGTCAGATAGCCAGATTATTGACCCAAGGGTTCTTCAGGGAGCCAAACCGGTTCTTCTATGATGTTGTTCCAGGGCACTTGGGTTTTAGAAAGGCACTGGATAAATTGAATACATAAGTAAATAAACATAAAGGTATCCATTTATCCATTTTTCAACCCCTATGTTCTCCACTTGTCCTGTGATGTCTTTCTGAATCTGACCTAAAATAGCCAGAATAATAAATACTACAGAAATCCCCCCTTTCATTTTTCATCTCCGTTTCTTCTCTTTTTAGGGCACTAGGGTTGTTATAGAGTCATGGTATCATGGTGAGTCATGTGTGACTCAACCATCCATTTCCGTTGTTTACTGTCTACCCATTAGTCTGTTTTTACCCAATCAAGGTCCTTACTTATCATCCTTTTTGTGTCCACTTCCTCTCTCCAAATATTTCACAAACCCCTCCCTCTGAACAACGGCAACCTCCATTTTTTCTACCACAGTCACACCAGCCATGGCAGAAACTCGACTGTGCGTATATATGGGGGTTTATGGTATCCAGCAAGCTTTTTGGGTTACATTGCTACCTCTGCTGCCACTCCTAGCATATTCCAACTTCATCACACACAACAGCTATGGGACGTGCAGAAGTGTTTAATTTTGGCTAAGCAATGTTGCACACTATTATGCTAATTAGATTTTTTTTTATTTTGTTGGCTCACAGCACATTTCTCTTTCAGCTTGATAAATAACAACAGTGTTTATGGAAGAGCAAGTAGGGGATTTGATCTTTTTGTTTCTTTCCATTTCGTAATAGATTTTAATTAAAAAAAATTTTTTACTATAGGGTTGTGTGTCTTCACATTTCCATAAACACCATAAAAGCTTTATATTTTTTAGACTACGTTATCATACTGTGAAAATTCCTTAAGACCGTAGGACGAGTGTGGTATCCAGTAGACCTTGGTGTAATCTTTCCTACATCGAGAGCTTTAGTACTTTTACTAAACCTTTAGTAGCTTTAGCCTCCAGTACTCACAGAAATAAATATGTGTAATAGTGTGACAGTGGTATTCAACTCCATATTCAGACATAAATCAGTTTCATACAAGGATTTCTTAGAGTGTGTGTGTGTACTGTAAGTTCAGCCATTTTAGGGCATTCCTCTACCAAACCCCAAGTCAGTGTGTGACTCAAAATAAGACTAATTAACACTATTTGCCTTTTGTTGCTTGCTTGTAATGTAAATATTTTAAAGGCACACCATTACCAATGGCCCAGAAATTGAACTACTGTTCTGCTGTAAAAGTTGAGCTGCTTGATCTGGTGTCTGGAAGTTCTAAAGTTTTCCCAGTGCACCTGGATGCTAGTTAGCTGGAGAACGGCGCTGCTGGGAATTGTCGGGGTGTGATGTATTTGTGATGCAACCATTGTACAATTTCCAAACTAATCTACGGGATAAACAAGATGAATGAATATACTGTATCTGCGTATGGAAATTTAACCTCAGTACGGTTGAATTCTCAATTCTGATTGGTCAAATGGTGTGGATTAATTGTCTGTAACAATTCAGAGGGTCTTGTGTATATATTTCCGAGAGTCACGTAAAACTAGTCAAAACGTGCAGATATAGTGATATAGTGTTCTGCAAGGACAAGTTTATTTATTTATTTATTCATTTGTTCCCTGCTTTCCTTTTGAATCTGGTACAAGGGACTTCTGCTTTTTTCTTTGTTTCAGAGAGAGTTGTTATTTCACGTAAAATCAAAGTATGTTAATGCGAAAAACAGGCTGGTTTCTTGAAAACGTGTGTCCATACAGAGAAAATGAGTTTTACTCTGAACAAATTAATGCCATTTCCAGGCGATTTGCTAATGAACAATGTGCAGATAAGAGGTCGTGGTTAAATTACCTCGTCCTCACTTTGCTAATGTTGCGGAATAGCGTCTGTTTATTCGTGCATGCAGTTGTGTGTGTGTGTGTGTGTGTGTGTGCGCGTTGTGTTACAAAGGTCTCATGCAAGTGGCAGCATAAGTGTCCTTGGAAAAGTTATCTGAGGCCAGCGAGGGATGAGAGGCTGCGGTGTAGTGCAGTATTGATCTGCCGCTTAAATCAGCATCGTCCAATCAGCTCTTTCGACCAATCAGATTAGAGCTTTTAGTGTCATCGATCGGAAGACGGAAGGATTTAAAATCCAAATGACTGCATCGTGTTGTTTTTTTTAACCTATTCGAGCACAAAGTTTGCTCAGTTCATTGTTGTTTTATGTAATGATTGCTTTAGGTGTTTAAGTTTTGTAGAGAAGAGAGGGTCAGTAATAAGAAATATCAAAATGCCAAAATGTTCTGAGTGGAAATGGCAATTAGTTTGCAGGCTGAAAAATACATCTTCCTGCTTTTTTTTTTTTTTTTTTTTAAATTATTATTATTTCTATCTACTTGAATGCTACTACTATATGATCAATACTCTTTTTAGATTCCCTGTTGATGCTCTGATATTACATACACACATTTCTGAGCTAGATAAACAGGAAAAAGGTTTTGTATCATTTTAAGGCCACATCACTGATCAATACTGTGTCTTAATATTTTCCAATACTGCAGTATGGCATCTTCCATATCAGCCTGAGCTTCTTTCCCTTCTTTCTCTATCTCCAAAATCATCCACTATGATTCTTGTGTTTGGAATAAATCAAATAAGAAAAGCTGCAAGGCCATAAAACCATTGTGTGTGTGTGTGTGCGCGTGTGTGTGCTCGACTAGCTGCCAGATTGGGCTGGTAAAATCTCATATTTACATGCACCAGCTTCTCCGTGTGATCCAGTAAACTCGCCTGTAGCTCTTCTCTGTAGCTTCACCCCAAGATCACCCGCGAGAGCCACTACTGTGGCTGAGTGCCTCCATCTGTCTCCAGAAACACAGCACGGGGAAGAGACACGCTGCTGGAAAAATCAAACCTCCTCCAGAAGTGCTGTAAAGCTGAGCTCACAGTTCAGCTGCGACGAGATTACACTGCAGATTTTAAAACAGATGGATGGATGGGTGGATGGATAGCTAGATAAACAAGTGAAAGGATGAAAGAGTGGATGGATGGATGGATGGATGGATGGGTGGATGGATGGATAGCTAGACAAATGGATGGATGGATGGATGGATGTATAACTCGATAGATGGAAGGAGGCGGGATAGTTAGATGGCTGAATAGTTGAATGCTTGGACAGATGGATGGACTAGCTAGTTGGATGGTGAATGAATAGCTAGATGGATGGATGGATGGATGAATGGATAGATAGCTAGGTGGATGGATGGATGGATGGATGGATGGAAGGATGGATGGAAGGAGCATCAGATAATTATATCTCCTTGTTTGTACTAAATGGTGTACTACCATACTAAATAGTACGTCACTACACCATTTATTTCCTTGCTGTTTAGGCATCCTGTTAATTACCTAGAATGTGGTTTGGGACACAGCCCTGAAATCTCATCGAAAGTGCGCTACTCAGCTCTCGCATCCAAGAGAGTGAAATTCCCATGAAATATTGTTCCACGAGTCGCTCAGAAAGGCGTTTTTCTACCAGAGAGAGGGTGAAATTCCCAGATCATACATTCACTAGCTTCAAATTTAATTTAACTTCATTTTCAATTCCTGAATTTTTCTTGCTCCTCATATTAATTTAGTAAAAGTAGAGTGTGTGTGAGAGAGAGGCGTAATAACTGCTGATAACACAGTCCCTCGTTGTGAAGTGTCTCATGCCTCTTGAGGAGAAGGCGACCCATCAGGTCCCTGGCCTCCCATCTTGCTGAGCCCAGCAGGGGGTCTATAACACCACCAAACTCCCACCCACCCCACCCCCCACCTCTCTCTCTCTCTCTCTCTCTCTCTCTCTCTCTCATCATCCCGCCTTCTCATTTTCTCACAGTCTCTTGTTCTTACATTATCCTTCCTTCTTCTCTCCCTCCTTCCCCATGGGACGCTGCTCTCTTAGCAACACCACTTTCACTCGTCTTTATGTTGGAGGAGGGCCGAGTGTGTCGGCAGCCCCTCGGGGGTGCGACTCAAACTTGCCCCTCTTTCCACTCTGGAGGTGTCTTATTATTTACACACTCCCTTCCAGGAAAGAACGCTAATTCTTTTCTTTCTTTTTTTTCAGAATGGCGCACAATGTGATTAAGACTACACATTGTGTAATATAGTACGAGTATGTTTTAGTCTGCAGGAGTAAGTGCTCCACCCTTAACTTGCTGTTGCTGTTAATCCCAACAAGGGTGTGTGTTTTAGGGCGTGAACCTCCGCTTCAACACTACTGACTCACTTTTACATTTAACTGATTAGCATTATTCTTCTCAGCCCTTGGATACTGGACGCTAACAAATACCACGGCTCTCAAAACACACTCAGGGGCATTCAGCTACACTTTGTGTTTATTGAGCCAGTTTGTGTTGCAGCAGCTAGCTAGTATTAGCCATATTTGAGTAAACATGATTACTATGATTCTTTATTTTAAAAAAAATTTAAATGCTGTCTACATAACATTTACATTAAATGCTTTTTATTTTGAATGTGTGATGTCACTGTGCTGTATGTTCTCCGCGTGTTGAATGTTCTCACTGCCAAGTCAGATTCCTGCGTACATTCTTCTATATCTCAATCTCCTTTTTTCTGATACTGAACGCAGCCGTACTCTCTGTGGGGAGTCTCTTCACGAACAGCGAGGCCCTGAAAACTTCAATGCGTGTTTAGCTTGTTTTTTTATGGTAACGAAACGAAAACGAGACGCGAATGAGGGAAACACACGTTCGGATTTGTAAAGCTTAACTGATTCCTTCCTGACAGTTCTGTAAAGGCTTAATAAACAGAACCGTCCGCGCATCAGCACACTTTCAGAGATCGCACTCGGTAAATTAGTCCTTTTTTCCCCTTTTCCTTTGCCAGTAAACTCGTTACGGATCTCCCAGCTGTGGCAGTGTTGTGGTTTCCGAAGTCTGGCATCCCAAAAGTTTACGCTAACAAGCCATGCTTGATTTCGGAGAAGAGGCTTGATTTGTGAATCGGGTGCTGAATTATTTAAGGCTTGTTTGTCAGAGAGAATAAACGAGAAATGAAACAGGTTCAGAGGAAGCAACAAATGAAAATTGGGACGATAATCGAATAAAGAGGTCCAGCATCTCGGCCTTTATTGGACTTGAATATGATCATATGGCTAACACAGCTGACCAGCCTGCGCCGGTAGTGAATGTCCGTAGATTTGACGTGAAAAAGCTTTCAGCTCCATTTGGATCCTATTTAAGGGCCCTTGTTTGTATCGGATGCAATACCAAGAGAGTCTGAATGAGTCGGAGGATGAATAAACGCTCTGCTTCGGGTTCGTCACCCTACAGTGGAAGACAGGCAGCGTTCTGAGCATCGCTTTGGAACACAATCAGTCGCTATTTTGTGAACGGTAATGCGAGCGTGTCAGAGCAGGTGTCCTGAAAGCATCCGTGACCAAAAAAAAAAAAAT
>CM040987.1:21641099-21781093 GCA_022985145.1 Pangasius djambal | reverse complement strand
ATCGGATGCAATACCAAGAGAGTCTGAATGAGTCGGAGGATGAATAAACGCTCTGCTTCGGGTTCGTCACCCTACAGTGGAAGACAGGCAGCGTTCTGAGCATCGCTTTGGAACACAATCAGTCGCTATTTTGTGAACGGTAATGCGAGCGTGTCAGAGCAGGTGTCCTGAAAGCATCCGTGACCAAAAAAAAAAAAATGTTGAATTCTGAATGAAGCATGCATTTTCATAATGCTGTAGAAATAGGAAGGGTTATGAATATAGTATATGGCTTCCATTTTGTAAGGGTGTATGTTCTTCAGTGCACTGGCTTGTTTACTATCAAGCTATCATAAGCTACCAAGCTTCACCACAGTTAACATTTTTTGATGACAAAAAAATGTATAAGCCATCAAAGTTTAGTACCGTAGGAAATCCACTTATGAAAACTAAAATTTGTTCATGAGATCAAATTGCTGTAGAAGGTCTCAGTTGCGTTGCGTAATTTCTCACGCAAATTACGTAGAAATTACGTAGTACACAACGATAAATAGTTTCAAACATGAAACAT
The DNA here is from genome assembly GCA_022985145.1 of Pangasius djambal. Classification (NCBI taxonomy): domain Eukaryota; kingdom Metazoa; phylum Chordata; class Actinopteri; order Siluriformes; family Pangasiidae; genus Pangasius; species Pangasius djambal. Next base: position 21,780,543 of record CM040987.1, on the reverse strand, counting down.
GCACAGTAGGCTTCACATGGCTTAGTTCATAAAAGCAATAAAACAAAAAAAACCTGTCTGATTAAATTTAATGTTAAAAAAAAAAGTTTGATGTAAGCAACACTTTTTTCCAGCCATGTTTGGGTGTTTCATTTTTTTTTCTGTTTTTGGGTATTTCTTAGAAAATTGGAACTCATGTTGTCTCAGGGAGTTTTTCTTTGCCACTCTCTAGGGATCTTAATTCACATCTGGATTTCATTTCTATAAAGCTGCTTTGTGACAGTGTCTACTGTTAAAAGCTCTGTACAGATCAAATTAAAATGTGTTGGGGAAAAGTCTTGCTTTTTTTTTTTTTTTTTTTTTTTAAGCAATTAGCATCCCATCTTATTGTAAATACGTTGTGCATTTTGCGTCTCAACCAGCCATCAGCTCATGCAGCCCGACACACAAAAGCCAGCGAGCGTCTCTCTTTTCTCTCTGTCTGTTTTGCTGAGGGATCAAAACGAAATAGAATAGGTAATTCTGTGTAATCACGGTGGCATTAAACGGATATCAGCAAGTCCTCGTAGACTGATAGCAGCTGAGACACAAAAACAAACTGGCAGAAGAAATGGATTTGTCTTCGCTATAAAAGAAACACTAGCGCTCAACAGTTATCCATTATCCACTAGCATGAGTCTGAAAAAGAATTCAGTGCAATATCAGGGAGATGTTTGGATAACTGATCGACAAATATGTTAGTTCTAATGGATGTGACTGTAGAGACAGTTTGTTGTGATGTTAATGATAAGTAGCGTATCTGTTAAAAAGACCCACCCATTTGGTGTCTTTTGGCTCAAAAGTACAGGTTCATGAATTCACAGGTCAAAGTGCAGCTAGATCGAGTGAAAGCGAAAGTAATTGCACCCACAAATGCATGCATATCTTTTTATGTTTTGTGCCCTTTCCCCTTCGGTGAACCGCCTTTTTGCTGCTGGCTACATTTTATTTGCATCTGCTTTACTTGACAAAGCAGAAGTTTTAAGGTGTCTCCAATTTTAGAAAATTATAAATGCCATGGCTAAACCGTAAATGTTGGCACCCCTGTTTTACATACGAGTTAGATGGTCCCGATTTGCAACTATGAAACTGTGGTGAAAAATGAGCCATTTATGGCAAACACGAGGAGCGCTGAGAGAGTGTTGAGTGTTTTTGGCATTTCAGACAACACATTAATAAGAAGATTATGAGCTTATAGCAACCAGGCAAACAAACGCCTCTGATCCGATGTGTGCTCAGTATGATAATACAGTCACTGACAGAAACACTAGCACTTAATAGTTTCATTAGGGACTATGATGGATGTGGATTTGAGAACGAATGTTGTTTTCCAAATAACATTATTTCCAGGGTGGCCCAGGAGATACTCTCATTTTTAATACTTTTCATTACTTATTCATTTATTGAACGTTTTGTGTATTCTACGGTACTTAATTCCTTGTAGGAATTTTGAGGTTGATGTTGATATTGATATCTTTGGGACGTATTCAGAGTTGAGTTAAACACACGCAGTGCCGGAATTGCGCACATCAGTATTCAGACTTCAGATGTAACTCCAGATTCAAGCTCTTAAGTGAGAGTCACGTACGCAGGGCGGAGTAAAACAGAGATGTGTCTCAGTTATACATGATTCTGATCTTGGACTTATGCAAATTGTATATATATATATAAAAGACATATATATATATATATATATATATATATGTGTAATATTGAGGTCAGTATTAAATACATACTGTAAATATGGCACTATAACAGTGTAACCTTTATGTAACAGGTTGTTTGTTTTTTGCCGTGCTGGATCAAGTGCTATTTCATAAACTGCAGAACAATGAAGGTGGAAGCCATTTTGTTAAATTAAACATTTTCAGGGATTAATGTGATAATTATAACTAGGATAATTCATGCAGCAATTAATTATATTGGTATTAGTATTTTTCATCTTTTGCTTTTGTTACATTGTATTATACCTTAAGAAAAAAACTCTACTTCCTTCTTACTGAATTTTACATAAATGTTAAATAAATGCCTCCTTACTGAAAACCTCACCAGCAATTAACACGTTTTAAAATCTGTTTATTATTAGGTGTAGTCTGTGAAATAAAGCCCTGTCAACAAGTTGTTTCTATAGAAATAATAATGTATTATGTATTACTGTGATTTGCAGCCTCACTGAGCTCAGGTTTGTAAATAAAACAGCTTGTAAACTATTTTTTTACATGACCAATGGGACGTAAGTGATGTGATGTTGCCTCCAGATTCGTTCAAATTGATAAAGCCATCTTTGTGTCAACCGTACCAACAGCGCAACGTATGGAAATCTCAAATCAAGTAAATATATTTCATTTTCCTTTTTGTTAGAGCTAAATACATTGCTAGATCGATGTTGAAGATTGAAACTGTGCTATGCTGTGATTACACATAATTGCGTATTGTCATGAGTTGTACATATGCTGATTTATGCTGCGCTATCGATAGGAAGTGATATGAGAGAGGAAAAAAAAAAAAGCTTGTTTATTTCGGTCCTGAATTGCACACGCTGTTGTTGTGTTGAGCAGTGCTAAAAGCAGCAGCGCTTAATAACATGCTTCAAATAAAAGAGAACTCGGAGTGCTTATGCATGCCGTGATAAGAGGCCTGCGAGGTCCGAGAAAGCACTATGTATTGTCTTGGCCATGACAGTTTGAGTGGGACGTAATGCTACAAATCAGAATGCTCCTGTTTTCTGAATGCACCCCAACGGATTCATCTGAATCCTAGAGCACTAGATCGCCATTTGGGTCGTCGTGCCAGTGCGAACGCGCAGTAATTCATCTTCTATTTGCACTTCCGTACTGCAAACACAAGCGACTTCAAGTAGAAGCTGTTCTGGAACCAAATATCACACGATCCAGTCGGCGAATAGCAGCAGAATAAAAAATGGTCGCCTGGAAACAGGAGGCAGGAGACTGAAAGGCTGCGATTAGCAGATGTTGGCGGTAATGAATAAAAGACAGGAATCATACATACAGACATACAGTACACCGTCCACGCAGCATTCAGCGGAATTAGGGTTTCGAGCTGTGACAAAATATTAGAATCACAACACAGGAATTATAATTAATTTCTTTTTTTTTTTTTTCTTTATTGCACTGACTGCTTTTTCCAGACTTTTCTGTTTTTTTCTGAGTGTTCCTAATTAACTTTTCATTGCTGCAGTGGGCTTTATGAGCTCTCTCCATTTCTAAAATATGACATGTAAAGAAATTCTATACATTAAAGAACCAAGAGCAGGCTCATTTTTATATGAATACAGTGGATGTTGTAAAGTCGCCTTGAGTTCTTTGGGTTTGAAAAAGGCACTAAATTACATACATACATGCATACATACTGTACATAAACAAACAAATAAATAAGTAAATAAATAACCGCCACAACCATTATTATCATTATAATAATAATAATAATTATTATTATTAGTATTAGTAGTAGTAGTAGTAATAGTAGTAGTGTTATTGGTAGTAGTAGTACAGTATCTATCTAACTATCTGTGTTTTTTTTTTTTTTTTATAATTTTTTTTATACATATACAAAATGAACAGAAAATAGAGAAAAAATTATAATATTTATTCATTTATTTACATTTATATTCATATAAATATAAATAAATAAACATTGTAAATTGTCTGACTGTATGTATTTATTTTCTGTTCAATCTCAAAGACATTTCTGGTTAAAAAGGTTTTATTTTGTCTTTTCCAGAATGAGTGAGCAGCAACTCAGCTAATAAAAACATAATCATTAAAAACTACAAGATGTACTAAATGTGTAAAAGGTGAGAGAAATGATTTAAGAAAGGAATAAACACAATAATACCGATAAAATAAATGAAATAAACATATTCAAACATCTCCTAATATTACAGTGAGTATGATAAGTCTGTAAGTTTGGTATGAATTGTGTAAACTTGAGCGGAAAAATGTTTTTTAAAAAGTAAAATAATAGAAGATGAAAGAAATGTAAAAGATTTGTGATATCAGTGCTTGTCGGAGTAGGTGAAATGCTAAAGCAGTACCGTATCAAATCTCCTCCGTGGATTTTGTGCTATTCAGCGTGACAGACTTATTAAATTAGCAGCATGCTAACTCAGTCCAACCTGCTTTTATTCGCGCTAGCTACGTAAGATGTGTGTCTTTGGATGACAAAGGCTGCAGGTTGGTATTGAATATCTCACTGAATCTGTGTATTCGATGTGAAGTGTGTGTGTTTAAAAAAAAAAAAAGAGAGAAGCATGCTAACTACTTCCTGTTCACTGCTGTTTCAGTCATCGTTAGCCACTTTAGCATTGTGGGAGTAGAGACAATGGAGGGAGGGAGTGTATTCAATACAGTAGGGAAAAGGTACCATATGAGTGTGTTTGTGTGTGTGTGTGTGTGTGTGTGTGTATGTGTGTTCCTTTAACAAACAGAGGCATGCTAACTAGTTGACACTAGCATTCAGTCCTTTTTTTTTTTTTTTTTGCTATGTCAGTGTTTGGTGAAATATCAAAGGTATTCACAAAATGTAGTAATTTCAGTGTGTTTATACCTAGAATCCTGCTTAGTGCTTAGCAGTTTCACTAGTTTTTATTCACATTACCACTGACAGTAAATAACAGTGTGATATTTATTCTAAATATGCTAATTACTACTAGATTTCTCTCAGTGTTAGAGACATTAGCATTGTTGTATGAAACAGCTTAGGAGTAAACGGCTGCAGGTTTTGAAAATAAAGAAAAATAAGTTCAGTCGATGTGAAACAAGAAAACAAAAGTTAGTTTTATTTAAAAAATAAAATAAAAATAAAATAAAAGTGAGTTATTTCTGACTAACTGTTAGCCATGCATGGTTGGTTGAAAAAAATATGTGTTGACAGAGGGAAAATAAGTATAGTATAATATAGTTGAAGATATGGAAGGTAAGATGTGTGTATGTGTGTGTCTTTACAAAAAAATTGTTCTTATTAGTTTTCATACATAGTTAGCTATGTTAGCATTGTTGGACTATGAAAGAAAAGTGTCCAGGTATCGTACATAAAGTAAAGAAATTCAGACAGTGGAGTTCATGAACCAGATATATCTGAGTGTTTTACAAATACAAGCGTGATAATTAGTTCTCATTAGTTTTTATTTTTTACTGTTAGCCATATTAGTGCTTTTTGGGGCCCCTGTTAACTTATTAAGCTCTACTTTCAGATTAAGATATTTACTAAAAAAAAAAAGTTGTGTCCCAAATGACGTACTATACACTATGCACTTACACTATGCACTATGTACTCTGCCGTCTAGTGTGTGAATTCCAGAAGGCTAGTATCATCTCAAGTGGAACGCTAAGGGTTTTTTACTAACCGGAAGTATAAGCCGTTTTCCAGACGATGGCAAATGACGTCAGCGCGTGCAAATTTTGCTAGCTTTTGCAGAATACAAAATCATATACAATCATATACGTATACAATACAAAAGTCACTGATATGGCGAATTTTTAAAACGTTGAAAAATAAATCACACAACATGAGCTAATTTTAAAGTCACCTCACATTTGTAAGAGGTCTGGTTCACCGGCGTGTGTCGTCAGCCATCTTGAAAATGTTTTCTCATCCAGTGTCAGTGCCTGGTAGCCCCTCCCCTCTTCCGCTGCGTAAGCAAAGCTGCGACCGTTGAGTGCATGAAGCGTCCAACATTCCACACTTTGGTTTTTCATCTGTATAAGTGCACTTCTGCAATAAATAGTGCATAAATATGCGATTTTGGATGCACCTCTAGTGTGTGTGTTTAGATAAAGATTTCGGCTAAGTATTTTTTTACTTGTTTTCCTTGAGTGTAACACGTTAGCGTTGATATTTTGAGCCTTACTGTGAGCGTAAAAAGGCTGTCCATGCTCAGAAATAAACTGATGTAAGCCATGTCACTTTTCAGTGAAATAATAATGGGAGTAAAGATGACAGTCGAGGGTAACACATAGCTATTATAGTAGGTGTGATGGAGGGTAGCTAATATATAAGTGTGTGATGATGAAACATGCTGCTGGTGTCTCCGTGTGTGTTTTGGCGTCGTGTGAGTAATGCCTCTCGCTTCCTCCCACTGCTGAAGATTACTTATCTATTGATTGAGGCCTTAGGCTACGTAGATAGATGCGTTTGGAGTGCAACAAGCACAGCAACACCCGTGGAAGCTAATGCGCCTTAACGTCACTCACGGGAGCGTGTGTTGCAGGGGGGTTTCTCCCAAAAGTCTTAAATAATGCACCATCTTTAAGTCAGGCATGGTCAGTCCATACGCCAGGGAACAAAAAAAAAAAACAAGGATTCATCTTGCTTGGTCTTCACCGGCCGAGAGATCAATAGCTATAATTACACACAGCTCTGTGGGAAATGTAATAAAGCGATGATGGAATGCTTTTAACTACACGACCACCACCTTTCTCAAGAAGACCAGTGAATTCCTACATGATCATTCTAGACGTAGGAGTCGACTTTTACCCCCTCAAATCAATTTTGCGATCCCCCACACAGGAAAAGGAAGCATAGGCACGAGACTGACCAAAGCGAGTGTGTGAAAATCAGGTGCCTTCGCTTAGATTTGTGGAGAGCATGCATAAAGAGCACAGATTTGCATATCGCTGTAATGCAGTGCTGGTGTGTGTGTGTGTGGTTTATACCAGGTGATAAATGCCAGATGTTTGTTGAATCCTCAACCAGGGGCTTTGGCGTGGCTCCATACTCGCGCTCTAACATGTCACCTCGGGCCAGCTGACTCAACAAGGTGTAAAATCCAAAATGGCTGCACCCTCGGGAACCCTGAGCTCTTTTCGTGTGACAGCTTTTCTACGAGATTGTTGGTGGCATTCAATTCGTCGCATTGTTTAGGCGGTGAGCAAATCATCCCCAAATAGATATTGACTGCACGGCAAGCGGCCGGTGCCGTGGGAGAGCTTTCGAATAGCAATGTGGAAATGGAATTAGTCAGTGAATGTACGACTGTGCTGGACATTGTTTTTTTTTTTTGTTTTTTTTTTTTTAATAAAATGTGTGTATATTGTGCTGAGATTTGCAGAGTTTTTTGGAGGTGCTTCAGTTTCCCAGTGCAAAGCCAATACACGTTTAGTTGTATAACAAAATTGAATGTGAATTAGACGATTAGACGCCACCTCTATCTCAACAAACTATTTGGAAACTTAAAAAAAAAAAAACACACACACACACGTGAATTAGATGAAGCTCATTAACCAGAGTTTTTTCATAACCCTTTTTACTGAGAGTGCCAATAATTTTGCAGCCATTCACTGACTAAATAAATCACTTAGTTATGTGGTGAATCGAAAATTAAGGAATTAGGAATACATTAATAAAGAAGTAAGTAATATATATGCGTATACATATATATTGAGGTAAATAGTTCAAAGTGATTTTGTTGCTGTTTTCATCACTTTTTAAAAAAAAAATATTTTTCCGGTTTCCAAGAAATTGCATTAATGCACACTTTTACTCAGTTATTTTTTGTAAGAATATATTTTTTAATATATTATTTCACACACACACACACACACACATACATATATATATATATATATATATATATATATATATATATAAAGAAGTTCCCAAGAAGTTGCAGCTCTGACTGACACTGGAGACTCCTTACCAAAATCTTACAGAAATCCCCAGCATCTTTTTTTTTTTATGTTTATGTGCTCAAGTCCCTGTGTAAGTATAAGTTTCTATAGAAACGATAACGTATTAGAACGAGTGCATGAATAGAAACCTGTGATTTGCAGCTGCACTACAGTCAGAGCCGCTTTAATCAAAAACGAATCAACACCTTCTGACCAATCAGAACCCCGAATTCAACAGCGCTGTGATATACATTTATGTAGTAAGCAGCTCTTTGTAATGGACTTTTAGACTGGCATTTTGAGCTTTACAAGCAAAGGCATATAATTAAGGTTCAAGCTGAACATTTGTAACATCTCTTTTGCTTATTTTTTTTCAGCTGGAGGTGAAAAAAAAACCCCAGAAAAGACATTGAGGAATACTTAAGGGAAGAAAGAGAAACTGGAGCACGGATCAGAGCATTTTCTGCATGTCTCTGACACACACACACACACACACACACACACACAGGGATCACTTGAGTGTGTTTGTGGTGAGCATCACTGGGCGATTCTTTTCTACTGTGCCAAACAATACATTAGTAGATTTACTTTTTTAAATATGTTGTTGGTAATTGCTGACACGCTCGCTTTTCAGACAAAGCTTTGTTTATCACAACCCAATTACAAGGCCATTTAGACCATGAAGAGGCACTTTGTCTCGATGCACAGAGACAGGAATTTCCATAACGAGGCCGCCGTATGGTCGTACGATCTAAATATGCAGCGTGGGGCTTCTCGAGCCGCTGAGCCGCTGCTCGAATGCTGAATTCCCAGAGCCGAGCCTGGAACACTTTAACCGCTATCGAACCTGGCGCCGTGTTTACAGATGCATTTCAATTAATGAAATATTTATGAAAAGACTCATTAGAGAGTTTATGACTTGCATACAAACACGAGCACATAAGCCAATAACTCAGAGCGCGCCGACAAAGCCGCTTCGCAATTAGCCAGATGTAACAGCCGGGAATGAGGTGAGAGGTTTTTTTTTTTTTTCCCTTGTTGTGCAAGGGCATAATTTACACTACACTGACTCCAGCAAACATAAAATCCACCAACAGGACATTAGAAATAAAATGGCATTTGGTTAACGGCCTATTAGTTGAATATCATTAATGAGTTATTTACATTGATGTCAGCATTATTGATCATGCCGAATGCCAGTGAGGAATTTAATGAAAGAAGTAAACCTTACAGTCGTATTAGAGATGCTTTTAGAATTATTTGTTATTGGTTATTATACCACAGCACTGTTAAGTTCGCCGAATCTGATTGGTTGTTGATAATGGTTCGCTCGAATACATTATCATTTCTTCTTCTAGACTTGTACGACAACCGCTCCACATAAATGAGCAGAAAGAGTGTTTTTGTGAGGAGACATTTATTTACATTTATGAAAGGAGTCTCCAGTGTCAGCGCTTTGTAAAGGTCAGAAGTAAAGCCGTCACTCCTCAGGACAGTGGTGACAAACTGCATTTTTTTTTAGTGAGGGATCAACTGTTTATAGCTGCTATAAGTGAAAACTTATTTCATGATTTGATCTCATTGGTGTCTATGAGAAATGATGAAGATAATAAGCACAGCTCATATTCATGTATGAGGTTGCATTGCATTCTGGGAAACCTTTCACCTCGGTATTTCCTGTTGTTTTTGTGATTCCAGCCCAGCAATGCTTCTACATCTAGAGTCCCAGATGATTTCCTGTGGAAAAAAAAAAAAATCGATGATTCTCAAAAAGTCTGTGGAAAGTGCAGGCTCGTCAGATGCACATGAGGTTTTTACTTATTTATTTACACACTGATTACAAATAGATATCGTTCATACCAAGGCAGAGTTAGGTGGTTTGGTTTGCACTGAAAGACAAGGTCGCACAAATAAATCACTTCTCCGAACCAGAAATGGGTTTAAATTAATTTGTTACCATCTTCCGTAAGCAGGGTGTGTGTCTGTTTGGCCGGCGGAGGTAATGGCTTAGTCACAGCGAACAGGGTGTGCGTCTCCACACTATTATTCACCTCCTGAGCCATTAACGTGTGACGGATTTGTTTTTCCTTAAAGGCCGCGAATTCTTCGCTTTGTGTTTTTCTGCACAGGATGCTGTCCAGACACCATGTGCAGATTTGCAGAAGCGGCTTCACAAAATGTCACGTCGCATTAGTGATGTCATTGCTGACATCTGCGTCTGGGCCTGTGTTAAGTCCACTAAATACTTTTTATATTAATATAGACATTTCTCCTTCCCTCTGACTGACTGATACAGAGGCCACGCCTCCCTCACTCTGACTGACAGATACAGAGGCCACGCCTCCCTTACTCTGACTGACAGATACATGGGACATGCCTTCTTCACTCAGACTGACAGATACAGAGGCCACGCCTCCTTCATTGTGACTCACTGATACAGAGGCCATGCCTCCCTCACTCTGACTGACAGATGCAGGGGACAAGCCTCCTTCATTCTGACTGACAGATACAGAGGCCACACCTCCTTCACTCTGACTGACAGATAGAGGCTACACCTTCTTCACTCTGACTGACAGACACAGGGGACATGCCTCCTTCACTCTGACTGACTGATAGAGGCTACACCTTCTTCACTATGACAAACAGATACAAAGGCCACACCCTCTTCACTATGACAAACAGATACAAAGGCCACACCCCCTTCACTATGACTGACAGATACAAAGGCCACACCCCCTTCACTATGACTAACAGATACAAAGGCCATGCCCCCTGCATCATGACTAACAGATGCAAAAGCCTTACCTCCATCACTGAAACTGACAGTGGTGGCCACACCTCCATCACTATGACTGAGGCCACACCTCTTTTACTGATAATTACACACACAGATGTCACGCCTCCTCACTATGACAGACACAGAAGCCACGCCTCTTTACTATAACTGACACAGAAACCACACCTACTTTACTATGACTGACAGACACAGAAGCCACGCCTCTTTCATTCTGATTGACAGACAGAGACCACACTTCCTTCACCGATACTCACAGACTCAAATCGGTGAGCCTTTAAATCCCTGAACGACACGGCTCTGTGCAAAAGTTTTCACCCCCGTGGTTATTCAATTGGGAAAAAAGCCTACAAATTCTATTCAAAAAATAATTTAAGAACATTTAATAGAAAAGTGTTAAATCTGAACAGTAAATATTACAACCCAGAGACTATGAAAGCGTTTGGAGACAGTTATAAAGTCAATGAGTGTGTTTACAAGTAGGTCTGGGCAATATAAAGAGATAATATCGATACGTTGATAAATGGTGTCACGATACACTTTACTGAGATATCAGGAAAAACTTTGAATCCTAAGAGTGCACAAATGTTTGCCCTTGACTAAAATGACTTTTAATCATATTAGCCTGCAAAAGCATATGAAAACATTTTAGCATGATGTTAAAAAATTTTGGCACTCCAAATAAATGTATATTTACTTATTGGGAATTTATTTGTATAGCACTTTTAACAATGGACATTGTCACAAAGCAGCTTTACAGAAATAAATGGACTCACAAAAAATATATTGTAAATATGTGAATTTATCCCTGTGAATTTATCCCTAATGAGCAAGCCAGTGGCGACGGTGGCAAGGAAAAACTCCCTGAGATGATATGAGGAAGAAAACCTTGAGAGGAACCAGACTCAAAAGGGAACCCGTCCTCATCTGGGTGCAGCGGCTAGTGCGATTATAAATAAATCCCTTCTATTACTGTGTACTATATGGACAAATAGTGCAATTGTGCAACCAATAAATTCATCACAGTTTTTGCAAGAAGTCCGGTTGGTTAAAATCTATCCACTGTCGACTGATGGAGTCCTGAGTACGAAGGTACTTTTTTACTATTAAGATGGAGAGGTTTTCCTACAGTCCTGAAATTTAAGCACAACTTTCCAACCTAGAGAGCAGAACATTAACCTCAGAGACACCACTTCAGTAAATCGGTTGTTTTGGATATGCAAATGATCACGCTGCTCTCCTGAGTTTGGCCTGAAGGGGAGATTCCTCCTGTTCTTTAATCTGTGCATGTTGTGTTTAGCTGTTGTCCTCTGTTTTGTCAAATCCCTCGCTCTCACTCAGAATTCATAAGCATGCAAACAGGAGTAGGTGTGTTTTTTTTTTTTTTTTAATATATCCCAAAAAAACACAGAGAGATGGTGTAGTGGTGTAGTGCTGTGTTCTTGCTAGCGTGTGCTTTGCCATGCATCTCAATTACACTCTGATTTCTGTTCCGTATTATGAAGCTTGAATGCCACTTGGCATCGTGTGCTGAGTAATTTGCCAGATAAATCGTCTAATGTAACAGCGTCCTAATCTGGCTCCTGAGGAACGCTCGTTAGCCCGGAAGCCTCGTCCTGCATTACTACTCGGGAGGATTATTAAATAAGTAAGCGACGTTCATTCTCCCATCGTCGTGCTTGGAACCCTTTTGTTTACGGCTGTGTATAAAAACGATTCAGCCGTGCTTTGCCAGGATCTAATTATTGGTAGTCTGTTGTGCTGAATGCTTGCCCAAGGTCAGCGGTGGCACCCAGTTCCTCCTGTAACGCGATATGGAGCGCCGAGCCAGCACCAAGCGGAGTTATTAGGAATATTTGATGAATGCGTGTGTGCTGGAATGGCAGCGTGGGATTAGATTGGTTTACAATTGCATGCAATTTGAACAGTCAGTTTGCTCAGCTGGTCTTTGTGGTTAGTGTGTGTTGTGTTTCTTTATTTATCCTGCCTTGTGTGTTTATTGTATTCTGTGGCGTTTAGCCTTACTGCCTGTTCCTGTTCTGTTTGTGTCTTTTACTGAACTTGTCAAGCCAATGGCACTATAAATGTATGGACGAATCAGTTGCTTAGATGGACAAGTGGCTCAATGGACAAGTGACCCAGTGGACAAGTGACTCAATAGAGAAGTGACTCAGTGGACAAGTGACTGAATGAACAATTGACTCAGTGGACAAGTGACTGAATGAACAATTGACTCAGTGGACAAGTGACTGAATGAACAATTGACTCAGTGGACAAGTGACTGAATGAACAATTGACTCAGTGGACAAGTTACTGAATGAACAATTGACTCAGTGGACACGTGACTCAGTGGACAAGTGAATCAATCTAAAAATGACTCAGGGACAAGTGACTCAATGGATAAGTGACTCAGTGGACAAATTAATCAATGGACAAGTAACGCAATGGACATATGACTCAGTAGAGAAGAGACTCAATGGACAAGAGACTCAGTACACAAGTGACTCAGTGGACAAGGGACCCAGTTGACAAGTGATTCAGTGGGCGGTCCAGTCAGTGTAAATCATCCTGGATTAAAAACATACAAAATATGTAAGGAATAAAACACAATGGATTCACCATTATAGGAAAGTAATCAACAGTGTGATGAAGTGGAGTTACTTCTACCACCGGAAAGCTGTTTATTTTATAAATATCACATAGATTACAGCAGCTATACATTTTCCTTGCAGCTGGAATTACAGAAATAAGTGCAGTCTCACCTCAGGTTAGCCTCGCCCACTTTGCATTGAAAGAGGAGAGGTTTTATGTGATGTAGGTATTGGAGAGAGAACAATAATTTGTGCTTTGTGCTGCTTCTCAGTCAATCACATCGCTTGCTAACAGGGCCTGCGGGAGCCAGACATCGGTGGTTAGCGCTTGCAGGGCACGGTGCCCATTCGCTACCAGTTAGTCCGTGCCAAGCTGTCGATGGTCCTCTGCGTCTGCAGAAAAGCAGCGCTTATCCGCCGCTGTGTGATACATACGAGCTCACACATCATCACCACACCGCTGCTGACAAGAGCTGAAAGCACGATTCATGGCTGCGGGCTGGAGCAGGGCCTGACCTTTTCCCAGAGTTTAGACCAGCGACCAGATCTTTTCCATTGATCCTTCTTACACACACACATACACACACACACACGTGTTATAAGGGATTGTATTGAATGTAAGGTCAACGATATATGCTGTGACCTCCAAGCGAATGTCGGGAGCCTCTCCAAGAGGGTGTGTAATCTTGTCAAATCATTTGGCATTGCCCTAGAAGTCGATATAAGCCTTCAAACCATACACATGGGTTTAATAATACATTGTTAAGATTTAAGATTATGCCTAAGTTATTTGCCTGGAGCTCGTTGTCTAATAAAGATCATAATTAGCACATAATGACTCCAACCTTTCTCTGATAGGCCGCGCAACCCAATTAAAACATGTACTTTTACAGTGATGTAGATAGGAGCCCAGGAAATCAGGCTCACAATGGTTTCGGCTATGCCGCTTGCATTTAAAAGGCACGGCGACTGTTGTATGAACGGTGAACTGATGGAGGGAGATGAGTGCTGGCGGTTGGATCTAATGCACGCTAGTCAGAGAGCATCAGCAGAGTCATACGTCAGCACTGAGGGAGCAACTTGCTCCTGATGTCAGACGTGAGAGCCGGAGAAAAAACAAATCTTCCCTTCAGCAATAGAGCCTGAGAAACAGTGGACTGAGAGACGCAGAGGTGGAGAAGGAAGGGGGAGGGTGTAGTTCTCAGAGTGCTTTTTTTTTTTCTTTGTGAAATGATAGGCCCGCAAGCTTGTGTGTGCGCTCGAAGGCCCTCTCTCGCACTGATTGTGATTTATCTGCGCCTCGCACCGCAGTAAAGCCTATCAGTTTATTTCCATCCGAGCTTGTCTGGAGACTACAGTACAAACAAGAGAGCGGTGATGTCATCTACAAGACATGTTGAGCGTGGCTGGCGTGTACGTAGCATAAATGTTTTATAGGGTTCCAGCTGTCTAGCCACTGTGAAGCTCCACTTCTTTTCTTGATGGGATTCTAACATTTTTGCTACAGGATTGAATAGTTTTTAATGAAAGTAAATAATGGTTTCTCTAATGGAATCCAGTCATTCTTTTAAATCAATTGGTGTATGGTAAAGTGTTTTCACACCTATTCGTCCTTTTATGGAGTGCTAATTTGGTTCATTTGCTATTTTGTTTGTTTTGTTTCACACTGCAAATAATTAAAGGAAACGTGAAAACCTGCACATAAAACTTGTTTCGTTTATTGGTCAGAAATACAGCGACGCCCAGTGTGTGGAGAAAGTGCGTTTCTGTAGTAACAACTTACACTGGGGGTCGTATTGTGGACGCCCCACGTAAACAATTTTTTAAAACGTGTGTAAATATTTTTATTTATTAACATTTACGGAAGGAGTCTCCAGTGATAGAGCTTTGTAACATTCAGAAGTGTCCCTGTATCTTTACATTTTCCACCATGGGAAAGACTTCAGGACAGAGAAGTTTACTTTTTTGTTTGTTGGTTTTTTTCTTGGTGACACGACAAGCTGCGTTTTTTTTTTTTTTTTTTTGGTCAGTTTAACGTCAACAGAAAGTAAAAAATAGATGCTATTATAGTGTGGGTTCATGCACGTGTCCTTCATTTCAGTAACAATGGCTACAAAAATGTAATTTTTAAAAGGTTGACTCTTTTTGCGTGGCTGCTTACGATTATCGTTTGGCGTCTCGGTCAAATTTGATAACAGAGCCTTAACGCCACATTTTAGCAACCTTTTCTGTGTAAAAAAAAAAAGTGGGTAATATAAAATTGATACTTACATTTAGGACAAATCACAGTTGAGTTTCAAATTTGACGTGGTACAAGGAAACTTTTAAGTTGTCACACAACTTATTAAGCTAAGGTAGCTAGCTAGCCTAGCTAATGTTAGTGATAAAAAAAAAAACTTGCTGTTATTTGGAATCAATTCAAAGCAGATACTGAAACTGTACTTGAGGCAAGTTTCCTCCATTTCAACAATGAAGACTACAAAAATGTCAGTTTTAAACGGTTAACTCTTTTTGCATGGCTTTTTACGATTATCCTTTGGCATTTCGGTCAAATTTCTTAGCGCATTTTAATGTGAGATCGGTCAGGGACTAATTACACTTTGGAAAATCACATTTGAGTTTCAAATTTGACATGGTACAAGGAAACCTTTAGTCATAGAACTTATTAGGCTATGTTAGCTAGCTACCCTTGCTAATATTAGTGATTAAAAAAACCTAGCTGTTACGGTATATTTTGAAGTTTGGCTACTGTTCAGTAAATCTGTAAGAATATGAAAAAATCATGTCAGAGCTCAGACACTGAAATTCTACTTGCGGCAAAGACATGCTAGCTTGTTAGCCGTGAACTAGCTGGCTAGTTTAGAACGGCGGGAAGACATTTATAAAATCTTCTAATAAGGATAAAAGTGTTGAGATGTTGTCAGGTCATTTAAATGTTCAGGGGTTCTTTAGATAACAGCTTTAACGTCTAGCTAAATGTGAGTGTGTGTAGAAGCGAGTTACATTTCAGGTCAATGAGGTGCTTTGCTTCTAAAAGGGAGCTGAACTTAAACACTTGTACCCAATTAATCCTCGCTTCCCTCAGATCTCCACAGATCCACAGATCATTGCTGGTGGGAATTCTGCTGAGCAGGAGGAAAGAAGATCTCACCCCAAAAAAAAAGCCTCAAATTATGCAATTCCTGTGGAATATCTCAGACGGAGATGACCACGGCTAATCAGAGACAGATGGGAGTTTAATTACACCTCTGAAATGGGACCCTATAGGCTTTTTTTCTGCACTCGTTCTTCACGGGGAAATAATGAACGAGCCAACAGAAGGTGGTTAGCGGATCACACGCTGAGATATTCCGGGGTTGAGCGAAGCTGCTCCTGTCTCCCACTGATCCGCCAGAAAAATGAGTGTCGGTGACGAGAGAGATCAAAAGGAGCTGATTGTTCTCTCACCTGTAACTTTTAAGAGAATATATACCACAGTCTGTTGAAGTCATGCTGATTGGCCGGGAGGTGTTACCATTTCTGTAGTAACAATGTACACAGGGACTTGTACTGCGGACGCTCCGCATAAATAGAATATAAAAAACTGCTGTTTTGATATAGTGAGGTTTTCGCTAAGGATATTGGGAAGGAGTCTCCAGTCTCAGTGTAATAGTTAGTAGGTTTTCCACCACAGGAAAGTCTTCAGGGCGTTGACAAACATCGTAGTAATCAAAGTTCTGACCACTAAACACACGCCTATCCCCAAATGTTTTGGGGTTCACTGTGTTTTTATTTTCCTTATTTCTTTTAAACCTCACCTCGCTTTTAAAAAGCGAAGCCATACCGATTTGATTCACTCCAACAGCCATCCGATCAGACTCCGAGACATCGCATAAAGTTATCAGCACAGAATCTGAAAGCTGTTTAGCCTCTGGTTGCTTCCAAGGAAAGTGTGAGAGAGCTCGAAAGTGACTATTTTTCACGAAGAAGCACAAGGAGTCGGTGTGTGTATGGGGACAAGCTGTCAGTGAAAGTGTTAGAAGCTTCATTTCCGGCAGAAATGCGTGATATGTCACCGTTTCAGCTTCTACTTCCTCACTCGGAAAGCAGATAAACTCAAGCCTGTGCAAAGCGGTGACTGCAGACGGATAACAGAACACAAAACCTCTCAGGTTCAAAAATATGCAAAAATATACCTCCCAGATATAAAATATGCAGGATGCTGTAGGATGGATATGGTGGGGGGAAGTTTCAGCACCCTACTAATGGAAACTAATTATCTGTAATATCTACAAAACGTTTTTTTTTATTTTACCTTTGCAGACATGACTGTTGGCATTAGAAACCTAAAAAAAAAAAATTGTGGAAACATAAGTTTCCATGTTTTTTCTTTCTTTCTTTCTTTTTAGGTCAAGACCACATTAAACGTTAAACACACACCTTGAACCTAAGACTTCCATCTGTAAAATAATTTCCATTGTTTATTTATTTATATTAGGAAATTTTTATCTCATTTTTTCTTTCACTCTCTCTCTCTTTCTTTCTGTCTCCCTCCATGTCTTCCTGTTTTAGCTGCTAAAAATCAATAACTTCCTGTTGCAAAGCCAAAGGAAGTCACATTTACCTCTGACTGTGGAGCTGACACTGGAGACTCCTTCCAAAAAAAAAAAAAAGATTAATCAGTCTCCTTAGAGAAATTTTCACCTTATCAACAATTACGTTTTTTTTTTTTTTAGATTTTACAATTGAAAAGATGTTTTAGCACATTGCCAAAGGAAACAGTAATTATCTGTAATATCAAAGTATTTTCATTTAATTTAGTGAATAAAATGTTTGTGAAAACTTGCAAAAAACATATTTGACAGAAAAAAGACATCACAAGACTCTAATTTCTAAATGAAAACGTTTCAAAAACAGTTTTTTTTTTTTTTAGGAAAAAAGAATGGCAAGTAAGATAAGAGTCAGAAAGATTTATAAATAAATACATTATAAAATTGCATAATGCACTACATGTGGTAGACCAAGGTTATTTTACTTAGCCATGCAACAGGGTCTTGCTAAAAAAAAAACACCCGTCCTCCCCTCAGTGTCTGAAAGCCCTTTTGATGGGTTTGACCCAGTGCCAGATCTTCCTGACCCTGATGGACCAAACTCTGATACAGATTTACTTTTACACTCCCGCAGACCGAATGTTGCATATGCTTCATTCTCTTTTCTTACGCACAAAGAGCAAACTGATATGCCGATTTCAATTTTTAAACACGCTTCATTATTGATACCACTGTGTGCTTTTTCACTTGTTCCCTGGAGTCCTTTCGGAGTTTCCTCCCAGCACCAGGTTTATCTTGCTTTTAGAACATTAGGAAATCTTGGTTCAAGCGTGTCTTTTACATCTAAGTGCTTTTCAAATATTTATATGGAATTGTCCAGTGTACTGCTATCATTAAAGCTCTTTGTTTGGGTGGTGTTGTGTGTCCTTGATATAAGTTGCCTTAGTAGCTGCGTCCTTTAAAGGTATATATCCAAGTGGTTAGCATTTTAACCAAATACAAACAATGGCAGATTCAGGATACGTTAATATATTTCAAAACATTAAGTACAGTACACATGTTACAGTACTCACTTGTTCAGCTTACCGGAAGATGGACCCTGAACTAGAGGCAGCCATTATTCGGTTTGCGGATTAACATTGCAAGTTATTGTCTGGCTGAAAACTGACTCATGAAACTCTTTAATTCGTTAGTCAGAAATACTGTCTAACTCCAACCCCAACCCCAACCCCAAGAATCTTTAGTAGAGGTCTGTCTAGTGCAAAACAGAGGCCACCAAGAACACCAGCCCTCAACTCCAGTTCTCAGAGCACCATTTTTTTGTAGTTCCACATATCATGGAGTTGAGGGCATAGTCTGCACTCGCAAATGGAACTTTGGTCTGGTGTCCAGACATCTTGGTCAACAAATTTGGTTAAAAAAAAAAACAGAACCTCAGAGACAAACTGCCTTCTACAAGAGAGCCGGTAGAGCTGTAAGCATACCCCTGGGTTGGATCAGCAGTTTGGTTCGCCCTGTTTGACCACACCTGAATCTCCACCTTTTTCCTGGTTAACTTCCTATAAATTACCATCACTCTCTTTCTCTCCTACTCTCTACTACTCTTTCTCTACAAAGATTCTTTAGTTGGGAGGGGGGTCTGGCTTTCTAGTGTAAA
The DNA here is from genome assembly GCA_022985145.1 of Pangasius djambal. Lineage (NCBI taxonomy): Eukaryota > Metazoa > Chordata > Actinopteri > Siluriformes > Pangasiidae > Pangasius > Pangasius djambal. The sequence continues at coordinate 21,761,326 of CM040987.1, read as the reverse complement.
GCCACTCAGAACTCCAGCTCAAGATCTCAGATTTCTCCACATTTCTTGTAGTTCCACCGTCACTCTTTATTTGATTTAGTACAGGATGTGGTCTGCAATCGCAAACGGAGCCTGGGTCTGGTGAGCAGGATTAGGATTATCTCAAAGGTCAGTTTAAGGAACTTCAGAGACCACCTGCCTTCTAAAGGCTGCCTACAAATGGTGTCTACCTAGTTATCTATCTTCTGATGGGAACACAGTCTCAGATGTGAGAAACAAAACACTCTACAGTCCCATCACTGCTATTTGTTGAGAGTCATAGGACTTCTATTCAGACAGTTCTTATAATGACTGAACATGTTTTGAGGCCCCGACTTTCCTTTTCAGACTTTGTGTATTTGGTGCTCCACTTTTCCATCACTATAAATGTGCATCTTTTTTTTTTTTCCCTTCCTCTTCATTCGCTTCCTCATCCTCTTGTTTTCAGCGACCCAAATTGTTCTCATCCGGTATGCACAAACAGGCATCTGTGACGCTTCAAATATACCACTGTTTTTTTTTGTCATGTTGTTCCCCTTCCTCCTGCTCCTCCTCCTTCTCCCAACCCTTGCGTTCCCTTTTCAGCATACATTGTGGGTAGTGTTCAATCGCACGTTATTTTAAGCACGACTTTATGTAAGAGAATAAATTGTGTTAGGAGCAAGAGGCAGTCTTCTTCCTCTTTCTCTTTCCAAGTAAGATGGTGAGTTGAGATGGATGAGTTGGGAAAAGTAGGCATTGGCCAAGCTTCAGCATTTCTAATGCACTAAATTCTCGAGAAGATCAAAAGCTTGATTTTTTTCTAATCTAAGCACCAAGGTTGGAAAGAGATTGGTGAGATTTTTTTTTCTTTCAAATGCCCATGCTTAACAGCTTTATGAAAAAAATGCACTTGAAATTTCTCTTTCATATTCCATCTCCACCATGTGAGCATGTGGCACGAATGCTAATTTATTCAACGTTACAGTTTTTTTAATTCACAAGGTGAAAATTGTCTCTTTATCAAAAGCCTTTCACACGGAGAAGAGTTTTTAGGGGCCAACTCAAAAGTTCAAGTGCTCACTCGCACACACGTTTGAAGTCACAGATCTTCTTGGCTTTAGTTGAAAAGGTGAGAGCTTAAGTCTACGGTCAAACCACCCTTATTTCACACCGACTGGGTACGCATTTGCCCAAAAGGTGAATCTCTTTCTCTTTTATTTTTTTTCTTCTGAAGAAATCTTCCTTTAGCTGAAGTTAGGCCACACTGTTGCCATAAATTACCCGTCACTGATGTGACAGCTGTGTGAAGAAAAAAAAAATAAATTGCATTTCGGCATCAAAAATGTCTCCGTCTGCCTGCACCAAGGAGAGATAAACTCAAACCAGAGGACATGAGAAACACTCCCAGAAAGAGGGCGAGAAGGAGGGACAGGATCTGCTAATGTCTGAGAGAGAGAACGAGGGAGAGAGAAAGGAAGAGAGACACATGGTAGATTAAGGATAAGAATGGTAAAAGACAGAGGTGGAGAGAAAACGAACGGGAATGAACAGAGGGATTTAAAGAAGATGACTTACGTTAGAGTTGTCCGTTACTCATTCCACAAGATCAGTGGTTAATTGCGTTCATCAACAACGGCACCTTATAGTCCAATGTAAGTAGGCTGTTTGTTGGTCAGTTTGTTGGCCCAAGTCAGAGGTTGCCTTTTGTGCTTCGTGTCCAAGTCTGGCCAAATCAGTCTGATTATTTGGATCACCAGGTGGAACTACAACCCAGTCTTTGAAAGAATGGCCTAAAAAGTATTTGGAAGAAACGACACACATCACTTTCGGTTCAGGGAGCTGAGTTAGATCTAACCCCGCCCCGAGACAACCATCAACCACAGGTAACTTTGCTTACGGCTTCTTACGAATCTCCTTTCATGGGACTGTGTTGGCCTAGAAGTTGGTATATAGGAGAACTTCTGCAAGACATATCCTCAACCCTACGTCCACCCAGGAATTAGTTTTTCAAGTGAGCTTCCAGTGTACAGACTAGGCTTCGGATCAGACCTAAGAAGCTTGGTGCACTAAAGCTCTTACCTTCGCCTCAACAAGCTGTCGGACTTCCACGTCACCGGCTGCACTCAAGCTCAAGTGTGTAATGAATTTCCTTTTTTTTCTAAGCGTGGTCTCTGTCATTTTCGGCTGGTGCAAGAAGCGTTGCCTTAACAATAAATCATTTCTCTTATTGCCTTTCCACTTCTAAAAGGCACATTTGAAAGCCAAATTACACTGCAAAAAGGTTTTTTCTTTTTTCTTTTTCTTTTTCCCCATGATTTGAGCACCGGTCATGGTATTTTCCGTTTCACCATGGAGACAAAATTTGCTCTGAATGGATGAAAAAAAAAAAAAACTTTTTGTCATAAAGTACAGAGTGATCCTATGGCTGTATCAATATAGATTATTTCATGCAGGGATCTCCTTTAAGAAGTGTAATAATATTAGCTCCCTGAATGAAAGTAGACATTGGACCAACAGAAAGTGACATGCTGTACTCTGATTTTAGTGGGAACTTTGTTCCTTCAAAAATCAGCCTGGAGGAGAAACTTTTTTTTTTTTCCCTTCATTTGTGAAAATGGCTAAATCACTTGACATTTTCTGTTCACTTTGTAAAGACCTGGTTGCTCTAATGGTTGAAAAGTGGCTACATCACACAGATTAGCTCTTCCTTTCCTTCCTCAAAAAATTGAAATCAGAACAGGTTTGATTTTATTTTATACCAGAGCGCTATTGAACTCTCATCTCTGATTGGTCAGGAGGTGTCGATTGGTACATTTTCAATAGCAGCAGCTCAGACAGTAGCTTCAGCTACAAGGTCTGTATTAATGAGCTTGTTCTAATATGTTGTCATTTCTATAATGACAAACAAATAATCAACAACGGGTTAGCTGACCGTTGAACCTGTCGATACAGACTTTGTAACAAATACAACCCCAACTGAAAGATTGAAGTCACATTGTTTGGACCACTGGCATTTCTGAAGTTTTCGGGGCTCTTAAGTAAAAGCATTACTTTTTGCCCTACGAAGGACCTGTGTCTTATCCTCGCTGCATTCCTTCCTCGCCCCCAGCGTTGCCGGAAGAGTCTCCACCACCCTAAGCTGGAAAAGGCAGTTATTAAAAATAAATGAATGAATGATCTCACTGGTATCAGCTGTGACTTTTCAGATTCTGACCATCGCACTAGCTACTCAAGGATTTCACTTGTCTGAAGGATGGCCGTGAACCAGCTGTGGCAGTCTGCGAAGGCAATGCTTCACCGGAGCCAGATGTTTCCACGAAGCAGGGGATTATGTAGGAGCACTGTACTGCTACATGCAAAACAGATGGTAAAAAATGGTAAAAATAGTTTGTTCATGAGCTATTAAAAGTGTACACATTATGTTGACACTGCTGAGGCATCATCCATTAATGAACACAATTTGCAGAAGACTCAGCAACTGTTGGGTAAAATTCCACTCATCTTTGAAGCGTTGCTGCTTCTTATTTCACTTTCACAGTTATGATATTGGACACTTCTCTCACATATTTGTAGAAGAACGTTCCTGATAGTTGCATGGTGCATTTTCTCGCTCTGTGGTTTTGTATATAGGTTACGGTCCACTAATTTGATTGGACGAGCCTCATTCCAAGAGTGCTTGTACTGTATTTAGCATAACCGCACTGGGACGTTTTACTGTTTGTATCACTCCGTTCGTCACGTAAAATTCACTTCTAGCGACATTTCTAAACTGTTCTGATCGGTGGACATGGCGAACCATTCAGGAATATAACTTTTGACTTAAAATATGAAAGCTCGTCGGATGAAGGGACGCCAATTTCAACAGATTTACACCTTCAACGGGAATGAACAGATCAATGTGAGCTAGCTAGCTAGTCGACAGGCTATAAAGTGAGTGTAGCTTCTTCAGGATCTTTTTCTGCTAGCGGAGCAAAAATAAACATTTGGCCATATTGTGTCTAAAATCTCAGTTACTTGATATTAATCTTTTGTTTATTGAACTGTTGTATAAAAAGAAATCACGCTCACAATCGTGCGGTTGTACTGAATACCCGCATGGCCGTGATTAGCTACGACACTCAGCCTTGCGCGCTCGTGCCTACAGCTGGACCACAGAAATATAATATGAGCATTAAATCTACATCTATACACATAAAAATCTATATTTATTGATCTAGATTAGTAAACACAGTATTAATGTTTGTACATTTTCTTAGTCTGTGCATAATTTTTTATGTGCTTTTTCAGCATTATTCTAAAATAATACAAATAAAAGAGTTTTCTTCATTTTTATATGAACAGGTGTGTCTGATTTTTTTTTTTTTTTTTTGTGGACATTTTGACCAAATGTTTAGACATTTAGAAGAGTTAAGAAAAGCAAAATGAGCGCTTTCTTTTAATGGTGTGAGCATTAAATGTGCGTTAAATATGAATATAAAATAAACATCAAAAGAGCTACTTGTTGCTTCGTCTTAGGAGCAAAACAAAAGACCCCGTGTGAATTAGCTGATAATGAGTGACAGATGTTCTGACACAGGTGTGTTACGCCGCTGAAAAGTCGGATTATGTGAAAGACCAATCATCTCTCGGTGAGCATTTTGTGTGTGTGTGTGTGTGTGTGTGTTCGAGAATACGGTTGCCATGGAAATTTCCATCCACGTCTCCTGTGGATACAGCAACCGTGCTTAGATATGCTAAATTAGTAATTTCTTTTTTGCAAAGCAATGACAAAGACCTTATTCTCCTTTTAATGACAGTTCATTTATTTAATAACCATACAGAAGAAAAAAAATTGTGATTAAAAATAGCTAGATCTCAAATTACTGAGAAAATTGGATAGTACGTTTATAAGAATCCAGATCCAAAACCATCGTCCTTGCATTTCAGGCTTCAGGAAGGCTCTGCATTATATAATATGTATATATTTTTGCATTAGAAGCACAACCCACATACCGGCTCAGGGCTTCAGTGTCAGAGTGTCCTCTGAGATCTCGCCGTTGTAGTGTCCTCAGTGGTTCGATGAGGTGTCCGTACAGACTGAACGACCCAGCATCTCTCTGTTCCTTCAGCAAAGGTCAAAAGGCTCCTTCAGACAACATACAGAAAGTTTTGCATTAAGTTTTGAGTAGGTTTGAGTTTGTCCGTTGTGTTATGCACCAGTCCACTCTAGAACTCAAAAGCACAATTAACCCCACATCTTCCAGATCGTGACTCGTTCTCCGAGCGGAGGGGTCTCCAAACTCATCGGTGTAAATACAGCTGAAGTACAGCTTCAGATTCTTCACTCGAGGTGAAGTAGAAAAGTACACACTCTTTTCAGATTCTTAAATTTACTTAAAGCATGGAAATAAAAGTAGACAAAAGATTCACCAAAGAAAAAGCTGCCTTCCTCAGTCTCAAATCACCTGCCGATTTTAGTTCCTGATGCTAAGTTAGTGCCTCTTTTACCAAGGAACCAAGATTAGCTAAGGCTAACCAGGACACAAGAAATGTGGTATTCATGAAAATGTAGGTGGTTTGGAAAAATGTCTGTATCTTTCATCTTTCATTAGCTTGTGTACATTTACGTATAAAGAGATTCACTCATGCGAACGTCGATTGATCGGCTTCAAATCGTATAATTGGCGATGAGTTTCGTTTTCTTGTGTCCAGTTTCATTTTCTTGTTTAATGCTGTCACGAAACTCGCTCACTTCCTATTGATGATTTAAAAGAAAGTAAATAAATCTAGCCATTCAATTAGGACAAAAGTAATGGCCTCCTGTAAAAGGAGGAAGAGTTAGTGTGTGTGTGTCTGTGGTAGTTGACTCGCTGCAGTGGCTGAGCTGCATTACTGGAAGATTTAGCATACGATGCTTAGGAAGCGCTCTTTCACTGCGTAATCGTCATTTAGTTTGTTGTTTTCAGCTTTCTGTGAGCCTTCCCTTTTATGGTCTTTTTTTGGGCGTCGCTAAATATAAATCAGATGTGCCATGTACGTGGTTGGGAATTTACGGCTGATTGAGGTTTATCAACATAAACACGTGACCTAAATTTTCTAAATCTGGTGGGAATTTTTACGTTTGAAAACAAGCGAAAACGTTTACACACAATGCTATTACGTGATTGATAAATAATGCCCAACGCTAGGGTTTTGTATATATTTTTATATAAAAATACATTTTTACCTATATTATTATATACGCATACCTTGTTGGTCAGCTTGTAGGTGTATAGAGACCAAAGCTTGTCTTTTTTCCGTGAACAGAGCTAACAGGAAGGCTACGGTAACTCAGATAACCACTCTTTACAACTGTGGTGAGCAGAAAAGCACCTCAATGAACAACACCTTGAACCTCGAGGCACACTCTTGAGTAAGACTGCATCGGGTCCCTCTCCTGTCAGTCAAGAACTGGAATCTGAGGCTACAGTGGGCACAGGCTCACCAAAACTGCACGAATGAAGATTGTGAATACATTGCTTGATCTTTTTCCGGTCTTCATCTGCCTAGCTTCAGTGACCCTGTGCCCACTGTATATGTTTTTCCTTAATCTCCACCCATATTCTCTGTCCTGCTATCAATATTCCAGAAATTGTCCACCTTCTACAAGGCTTTTGTACTAGAAACAAGAAACCGGCTGTTATTTTTACATCATTTGTGGGAAAAGTCAGGCTTAAGAGAGTATTATCTCTGCCTTAATATAGCTTTTAGGGGGGTTTTGTTCGATTACATACAGTAAATTCTACTATGAGGGGAATGGAGGATATTCAATACTCCAAAGCTGGATGTGGAAAAACACTCCACAGGAAACTGGCGTGTGATATTTCAACAGTTGCACTGAACTGCATTTGTTAACAATTCTTCCAAATCGTATTTGTTTAAGGGTTTGGGGTTTTTTTTGTCCGTTTCCTTTTGTCTCTCATTTGTTCAATTATATCATGAAGAAAAACAGGCCACTCTTTTGTTTCGCATCAGTGCTTCGTGGTAATAATTAGGCCCAAACAGGTGCTCCGCTGTCTCACACTCATTATAGCATGTGTTCTATTTTTTTATTATTATTTTTATTTATTTATTTTTTATTAAAGGCTTCTCTGATGTTCTTGCCGTTGCTCCTGTCACGCTAATTAAACCGCAGAAGCCGGCGTTTAAGGCCCTGAGCACCGAGCTTTCTGCGATTTCAGGTGACGGGCTTGACAGGTTTCCTTTTCTCTCCTCTGGGTGTCGGGTGCGGCTCCATCGAGGCCGTGGTGTTAAGACTAATCTCAAGACAGTTCTTTTTTTTTTTTTCGGCGACACGAGAAAAAAAACATCTCTTTTTTTTTTTTGCATTTCTGAGCTCGGGAGTGACACACACTGGCACTTTAATATATGCACTCGTACTTCAGCGCAGGTTGTCATACGATTCCTGTTGCGATTTGTGTGATGTAGCCGGGGATTAATGTGCCATTTCTGTGACATTTCCGAGTTCCGAGAACAAAGTGGCAGTGTGTGCTGCAAACGCTCCGCTCCTAGCTCTAGGGGAGCCCGGTAATTAGACGAGGGATTAAAATGTTAATCTAAATTGTTTCTTAACTCTACCCCCCAACCGCCCCTCCTTCCCCTGCCAGCCCCTTTTCCCCTCTTCTGTCCTGGCTCTTAGGTCTATTCAGCAGACGTTTAGACTTCCATTCATTTGCGTAACCTGGCACGTGGTGATCAGCTCACTTGCAGTTAAACCCCACATCCAGTGTGCAGGAATGACGGATCATTGTTCGTCCACTAAGCCGCGTGTGTGCCGTGTGAGGTTATTAGATTAGCGCGTTTCAGAGCAGCAATTTAAGTCGAAATGCGCGTAGAAGGTTACACGATGGATGCGTACGACGTGACAAAGTCATATCCTACGCATGCGTATTACAGAATACGGATGAACTGAATACAAATACTGAATTATTTGGAATATTAATGTACATACTATAATATATTTTTAAACAGCATAAATGTAAATACACAGAAGAGGTGCTCTATTCATTTTTTTTAACCACGTATTCTGGTTTAACATCAAGAAATGTGGTCAGGTTACTTCTAGAATTAGAAGTAAGAAATAAATAGACACCACTGTATAGTATCGCATCGAATCGTATAGTATCGAATTAGAATTTTGTGTATCGTTACGCCTTCATTACGTATGAATCTGAGAGGATGATATTAGTTTCTCCTTCATGCTTTCTAGTGAAGCATGTTTGCTTTTCTAAACCCAGGTTATCAGCTACTCCTCAGTGCTTCAGTGTGTGTGTGTGTGTGTGTGATGTATCTGCGCTTGAATCACCTCTGTTCATTTACAGTAGCTTGGGAGCTCCAGAGACATGGCTTTGGCACACACAGCTGCAGGATTAATGCTCGGGACTCTATCCAAGCCAAGCAATGCATCATCATGTCCGCTCTAAACATCGCTGATACCAATATGATGATTCGGAGTAATTATCCTCCGGCACTCATACACTCCTGATGCAACTGTGCGTATGCATAACGCATGGGCTTCTGTAGGAAAGTGGCTCGAGGGTGGGGCATTTTGCTTTTTTGTTTTATTTCTTTCACTGTGGCTTTTTTTTAACGAATTTTTTAAACCAACGAGATTACACTTTCTCTCGAGCTAATGTTCTTGGTTTTCCGAATCAATGGCGTGTTCCTTTCAAGGAAAATTTGCGCGAGTGTGCGTATTGATCAGACGTATCTGGACAGGGAAGCAGATAAAGCGTATTGGTTTCCGGCTCACCGTGTAAGGAGAGTAGATTAAGCTCATCGTTCTGCCGCAAACCCGTCTTCTCTTTTCGTAAAGCCTTTTTTTCCCTTTTTTTTTTTTTTTTTTTTTAATTTAATCTTCCTCTTTTGCTTTTCCCCTTGTTTCCTGGCGAGCGTGTGGTGAAACAAATGGCTGGTGTCAGCCTCGAAGTGTCACTCTGTCTATAAAGGTTACAGAAACAAAGCGCTTCGGGTGTCTGTGTGTGCGATGGGAGAGGCGGCCGATGAAAGGACACACGGAGAACTAAATGGCAAATTAAATGTGAAATTTGCAGACATGTGTTGAGCGACACGGGGCGTCTCATTAGGACTTCACACCTTAAAACACACACACACACACACACACACACACAGCTCAATCCAGTGACAAGAATGGGACAAATAAACACCCATTTATATTCGAACCCAGGTTCCACCTTCCCTCTTCTGTTAACGGTGTCCTTTCTGATTCATTCTCTCTCTCGGTCTCTCTCTCTCTCTCTCTCTCTCTCTCTCAATTCAGTACGCTTTATGGGCATGAAATAAAGTATGTCCCTCTGCCTCTTTCTGTCTCTGTCTTTGTCTCTTTATTTAGTTTAAGCTCTATAGTTAGATATAATGAGGCGACGTCCCATAGAAGAGCCTTTAATATCATGTATTCTAGTGCTTTTTTTCTTTCTTTCTTTCTTTCTTTCTTTCCTTCCTTCTTTCTTATAAAGAAATTAAAAGTGCATTAGGTAAGGTTTTTTTTTTTTTTTTTTTTTTGTCTTTCCAAGATCAGTTAGGCGGGTTCGACATGCGAATGATTCCCACCCATATTCAAGAAGCTCCGCCCCCATGTTCTACAGCGGCCCAGTAGAGTAAAGTGTGCATAAAATGACTGACAGGGGGCGTATCCATTCCCAAACGAGCATTCCGGACGGGAAATCATTTTTCCAAACAGGTTTTCTCAGCCACTTAATACACTTTTGCTAAGGCCACGGCTTAATACATTGTTTTTTAATCATGTTCTCCGTATCTACATATCCAGGTTATTTGTACAAGTAAGGAATTAAACAAAAAAAAAAAAGACTATTGCACCTTTAAGTCCTGAGCTTATCTGAACATTCAGATGTTAAGGCTATTATTTGGCTGAAAAGTAAATAAATAAATGGTTGATAGTTTTAGTGAGTAATAAATGGTCTGGCATTGCAGAATTTTTTAAAGGCTTAATCTGATTTAATAAACGCACTACATACATTATCCACCCTTTTTTATGTTCTTTTTTTTTTCATGTTAAGTCATCTGCTAATCCATGTTGTGAGTGAGTAACTCGACAATTTATACTTTCTGTTGAAAAGCAATAAAAACCATTCAGTGATTAGTCTTTGAGAAAGCATTACACTAAAGGCAAAGCGTAAATACAGTAACTATGTGCTAATTGGGATCTGTGTGTGTGTGTGTGTGTGTGTGTGTGTGTGTGTGTGTGAGAGAGAGAGAGAGAGAGGATAAGACAGTGATTACAGATATGGATACACACCATCTCTCAGGATAAATCCATACTCTTAAGCAGTACTCATATCTTTAATTTCGTTCTCCATACGCTTCCTATTCCGGACGGCTGTGCCGCGTAGCCAGCTGGGAGTTCATTGATGTATCCATTTTTTTTTTTTTTTTTGTGTTCAGGTCTATCTGAAAGCCTCTACAGGAGTGTAATTAAAAGAGTTTTGGAGTAATGCCCCAGAGGAGTGCAGTCACTCCCCCCTGTGCCTCGGCTGTTTAGAAGCAACGCTCATTTAGCCGCTCGTCGTTAATCATCAGAGGCATCCAGCCGGAACTGTCTGGAATCTCAGTCGGTGACCCGGGCAAGCTTTGTGCATTAAATGTCCTTCTTGCTGTTGATTGAACTTTGCTTGTTTGTTTGAAGCACCAGAAATCCCACATTTGGCTTTAATAAGTAATGACATGTCCATGCTTTTATCGTTAAAATATTATTATATCATAAATTAGGAAGTAAATGACGTTCCACAATGATAATTCGATTAAAACTATGCCAAGGCTTTCTTTAATAAATAGAAATCATATTTGTTTATAAACTGCAGTGACGTAAGAGGGATAAAACGCTTCATGATGTGCTGTTATAGGAAAATAATCAATAATGAAGTAGCATGATGCGTTCAGATATGAACTAGACACCCTGAAGTGTTTTGTTCCACTTACACCACAGCAGTTCACCAACGGTTATGATTTTTTATTATTATTTTTTTTAACTTACACACATTGTATTTTTTTAATCTGTTTTTAGTTACGTTTAATGTTGCAGAACATCCACAAAACAAGTTAATACGACAAAAAAAAATAATAAATGAGCACGTCAAGATTTTACAGTGTCTGAAAATGTAAAGCTTTACCTCAGACTGTTAGAAAGTTACACTGACACTGGAGACTCCTTCCCTAAATGTCTCCTTACAGAAATTAAATTAAACACACGCAGGTTGCTTTCGTAAGTTGTTCCTATAGAAACGATTAAGGAATTAAGATTTAGTCAGAGCTGCTGTAGTAAATAAATAAATAAATAAATAAATAAATAAATAAATAAATTAGGAATTAACTAACACCACTTGACCAATCAGAATGGTGCATTTAAACGAAAGATTCGGGGGAAAAAAAAAATTCAGACAGAACGAAGCTGTCTCTATCCAAGCAGTGGAAAGTAAATGATGGTTGGCATGAAGCCTTGGTGGCGATGGAGCCATCAAAAATACTGGCTTCGGTACTGAATGCATTATGAGTCCCTGTCTGTGTTATTGGACGGGCGCTCACACACACACACACACACACACACACACACACACGGAGATAGAGAGAGGATGAACGAGGGGAGGGAGTGGACATGAGGATCGAAGAGATTTCAAACCCAGACTGATGTCTGCGTAAATATTTGCCGTCTGGTGATAAACACACATCCATCAGCCAGAAGCTTTCGGAGGCTCAGACAGGCCTAATAACATGCATCGTATTATATCAGTGACCGCTACAGCAGAGCACGCTTTCGTCTCCGAAAAGACGAGATAAAGGGACTGCTACTGCAAAGTTCAACCACAGCGCTCTGTCACTGGAAAAAAAAAAAAAAAAAAAATCCATTATGGCCATAGCACTGTGTTGTCGAGTCACTGGCACATGAAATGGTTTAATATTCCGGGGCGGTAGCTTTAATGAAATTAATTTCAGAAGCCGTTGTAAAGAGCTGATGGTGTCATAAAGCGGCCATTTTATAGCCATCGTCCATCACCGTGATCTCATGACGTCTTGCTTCGCTGATAAAAGACTTTAATTGGCTCCGAAAGGTTACGCCAAGCGACAGGGCACCTGTTCAGAAAAAAAAAAAAAAAAAATCCATGGCCTTCTCCTCTTTTGTCTGGACGCACAAACAGTGCGGTGGCCTCTGATGCCGCGCGGAGTTTGTCCTGCGCGTTATCATGACTTACACGTAAGGTTAAATGTCAGGCGTTGTGCTGCGAAACAGATTGTCGCTAATGTCCTGGAAGCAGAAGGAAAATCAAATGGGGGTGGGGACGCCGATTTATTCTAGCATGCCGTGAGAAACAGTATGAGCTGCAGTCGATGATGTAATTAAAATCTAAATTTAAAAATCTAAATGTTAAGAATTTTAAGAAGTTAAGAGTTCTGGCTTTCAGGTTTTAAGCTAAAGAGGTCTCTTAGGATGAGTTTTTGGGCAGTGGAGTCTGTTCATGGGGTTTCAAGAGTGTGTTTGTGGCTGTAAGTAATATGTCCGTTATGCAAAAAGTTAGTTCATTGTTAATCATTTATTATTTATAATATCGAATAAATAAATATGTAACTGTTTGTTTGTATAGCAGAAGTTCCAGGTGGATGCTTATGGTTTGTGGCACCTGCCCCAGAGCAGGACCAAACAGTACTTGGGGGTGGGGCTAGCAGCATTGTTTGCTGCTGATTGGTTATGAGTAATGCCAGATTTAGTGCAACAGCATATACACTGAGACCAGAAAAATGAATCAATAAAATAAAAATTACTAACATATTTTATTCCACAGCCAGCGGAAAAGGTCAAATTTCTCCAAAAAAAAAAAACTGGTGCTTTTATGGAACAAACACAGCAGCAAAAAAAAAAAATAAAAAATCCTGTAAATGTATTATTTCTCAGATCATATTGATGTGTTGAATGCATAGCTTAGTCTCCTTTTGTTGTTTATTGTTAGGGCATATTTTCATCAATAATTGGAAAGCACAATCGTCTCAGTTGCATCACAGTGTTTTTTTCTTAAGTCTACATTTGCGACTACATTTAAAAACCTTCATTAATAAGCTTTTTATCAGCAAAAGTAAAATGCCCAAAAAAAAAAATCAACCAATTGATTTTAGAAACGATTTTGTAAAGCACTTCTTCCATGATGGACTTTTCTGCCAACTTTACAATTGTTACAATCTTACAGTGTCGCCATGGCGACTGTTCCTGTTGTATCCCAACTTGGTTCTAATGATCTAGAGTCTTCTGTTGCCTTTGGTCCGGCTCTGAGGTATGAAATGTGCCTTCAAGTTCTGTTTTTGAGACTAGAGGTGATATTTTGTGGGGCTGAAGACATGTTCATGGAGGTGTGGTGTTCTCTTTGTGGGTTTAACGCTCGGGTTCTTGTTCAAGTTCTGTTTTTGACACTAGAGGTGATATTTTCATGTTCATATGGTTTTAGGTTCTTGTTGTGGGTCTAAGGCTCAGGTTCTGGTGGTAAAGATGTGTTTTTGAGACTAGAGGTGATATTTTGTAGGACTGAAGACATGTTTATGCGGTTTTGGGTTCTCTTAGTGGATGTAAGTCTCTGATACTGGTGTTAAGGTTTGGTTTTTGGGACTAAAGATGATATTTTGTTGGGTTTAAGACATGTTCAGACATGTACAAGCGGCCATGGGTTCTCTTTGTGGGCCTGAGGATCTGGTTCACGGAGTTATAGGGTTCTCTTTGTGGGCCTGAGGATCTGGTTCTGGTGTTAAAGTTCTTGCTTTGAGACTAGAGGTGGTGTTTTCTTGGGTTGAATATATGTTCAGACATGTTCATAGAGTTATGGGGCTCTCAATTTTTTTACCTAATGGTCTTGTTCTGGTGTTAAAATTCTGTGTTTTTAAGACTAAAGATGATAATTCATTGAGTTAAAGACAGGTTCAGACATGTTCATGGCTTTATGGGTTCTCTTTTTTTACCTAATGGTCTTGTTCTGGTGTTAAAATTCTGTGTTTTTAAGACTAAAGATGATAATTCATTGAGTTAAAGACAGGTTCAGACATGTTCATGGCTTTATGGGTTCTCTTTTTTTACCTAAGGGTCTGGTTCTGGTGTTACAGTTCTGTTTTCGAGACATTTTTGCACCTGGAGACATGTTCAGACATGTTCATACAGTCATGGGGTTCTCTTTGTGGAACTTTACCACTAGAACCAGACTCACAGACCAACAAAGAGAACCCCATACCTCCATGAACATGTCTGAATATGTCTTCTAATGGTGCGTTCAAAAGACTAAACATCCTTGCGTGAGGTTATGGATCTGTTTGTGGTGCTAAATTTGTTTTTTGGAGGCACTCTGTGAGGACCTGTGTGAGGGAGAGTGTGCGTGTGAAGCGGAGGGTCTGTTTATGGTACTTCTGAGCCCTTAGCGATCTGTTTTGAGGCTCTTTTGTGTTAGGATTAATTGTGTTGGGAGTGTGCTTACAGTACTGTTCATTCTCCGTGACACACTTTGGATGTGGTGCCAGATCGCAGCAGCAGCTGGGGCTCGCGTTTGAGGCCTGATGGGATGCGACAGCGCCCGGCGGCCTGGCTTCTGAGCCCAGTGGTCAGCAGCTGCTAAACAGCGTTAGCGTCTCACGCCACAGCTGGCGGGGGAGATGTTTTTTGACGTGACATTAGGCTAAACTTTTTATATCCGCTCACAAGTTTTGAGCCGCGTCTCTTTTATTATCAACCTCAGCTCCATGAAAACCTCTGACACAAGATCCTTTATCTGATAAATAGAACTTTTTTCCCTACAATTCAAGGTGCGAAGACGAGAAATCGTTCTCGGGAGAAATTTTCCACAAGCGTCTATTCTATTCAGATATCGCATTTCGTGTCAAAGGTTAAGTTCATAAGATGGTGTTTATTTAATTTGTGCACCGATCCATGAGTTAAATTCGCAGTATTGTATGTGTGTGTGTGTGTGTGTGTGTGTTGGAAGGATGATGATGAATGTACAGCATACATTATAACACTGTGTCTGTGAGGACCATCGATCAGCCTTACGGAATGACATTAATCTGAAACTCTGCACTCCTAATATATGCCTCTGTGACTCATGCATAAATAATTTGAGTCTTCAGAGAAAAATGTTCACGCTGAGCATTTTGTGCGAGGACGCTTCTTTAGGATGTATAGACTTCCTGATGCTCCAGATCATTTCCAGGCACGGTGGCAGCTCCTTGTGTCTGATCTGCTGAAGAGCTCTGATACGGGAGGCGTGTACAGTAAGGCAGGTGTGAAAGTGCTGCGCTTTAATACAGCAGTTTTGTCACCTGCGATGTAGCCGACGGGAAGTTGGTTTGTCACATCATCGCTCTCACATTCGCAGAATACTCCGGGATTTTGTACGCTGGTGTATTATATTTGCCATTTACAGACTGATGGTGTTATTAAATCTACTGTATAGTCAGTATATTTGGCGGTGAAAGAAGCTAAGCATTCTTTTTATTGTTTCCTGTTCACGTCTTGACTCCTACCCGTTTCGCGCGGGTAGAAAATACTTGAGGAACTGTACTTCAGTACTATACTTAAGTATTATTTTGGCGTATTTATACTTTACTTAAGTATCATTGAAAAAAAGTATCTGACTTTCTCGAAGGTCTCGTCTTTTCTCATCAAGCTACTGACTGGACGCTATATATCAATCAAGCAGGCTCAGTTTAGCATCCAGTCATTTCAGATAAGTTCATCAATGTAGAAAAAGAAATGTAGCGTCATCTGCGTTAGGTAACCATTTCATTCTACGGCTATCCATGTGCGTTTGAATGCGTATAATCCCCTGGGCTGCAGTGTTGAACTTGAGCATGGACCTACCTCTATAAAATGCCTGACTAAGCAAAGACTATAAAATCTCCTTTCTCGTCATAGAAAGCATGAACTCATGCATGTAATTTGAAAAAGATATCACGTCGAGATAAGTTTTGCTAATTTGCTAACATGAACTGAACATATTTAACTAAGAAAGCATGTTTTCTTTGCTAAAGTCAGGTTAGACTAGCATCAATTCTAGTAGCTAACATAATTGGTTAGGCAGCAAGCCAGAGAACAAACCTCAAGCTAATGATAAATAGTGGGGATATTTTACTTCTGATTAATTCGTTGGCAAACTACGTAGCGTTAGTCAGACACACCGTATGAGCAGCAAACTTGCAGAGATTGAATGATGTTTACAAGCAAAATGGCGTAGTTGCTTTGAAAACGAATATCATCAACCAACAGTTTGACACCAGTAATTAAATTTACGTTTCACATGAAAACATGACATTAACTGACATGGCATGGCATGGTCTTCTGTTGTTGAAGCTCCTCCACCTCAAGCTTTGACGTGTTGTGCATTTCGAGATGCTTTTCTGCTCATCACGGTTGTAAAGAGTAGTTATTTGAGTTACCGTCAGCTCAAACCTGCCTGACCATTCTCCTCTAACCTCTCTCATTAATAAGGCGTGCATCTGATGTCGTTTGTTTTTCGCGCCGTTTTGTGTAAACGCTAGAGAATGTTTTGCTTGAAAATCCGAGGAGATCATCAGTTTCTGAAGTACTTCCTCCAGCTAGAATGAAGGACCATGCCATGGTAAAAGTCAACGAGAAGATCACATTCTTCTTGGCATATTAAAGTTCAGAGATATTCCAAAATAAATGCAAAATATCACACAACACCAGGAGGTCATGTCGACAAAGGGTCGGATTTTGTGTCTGTGGACAGCACCATGTTGTGGAAGCAGACTGGTTTACGGGCCTGTCATGTCGAATCTAGTGGCAAAAAAGAAGGGTCACCCTGGAGAGCTAATGGCAATCATCACGGCACTAAATTAAGACTCATTAAGTAGACCGCATCCGGCGAGAGCTCGCCTTTAGGTTAATGAAAGCCATTTTGAGCCAAGGTGGACATTTTGATTGTGATTGTCCTGTAGTAACCCTCCTGTAATGGAAACCCCCCGTTTGTCTTGCTGATGAGAGAGCAGCAGGTTAATGCTTGTACAGCAGGTACAGCAGGTTAATGCTTGTACAAATGTGATCTTTTCTTCACAATGCAGGCATTTATTAAATTTTTTTTCCTCTGACCGGACAAAAAAATGTGACTGAGAGCCATGAGAGGAGGTGGAGGCAGCAAAATGAGACAGAAAGCAGTAAGTGATGTATGCCCTTCATTGGACACAGAACATTTAGTTTTCATTAAGAGTTAAACACGTACACGATACATTAGCGGGGGTTCAATAGCCGCAGCTCGGCTCCTCGTCGCATTTCAATCTGATGAATTAGCAGCTCAGAGCTAGGCGCGAGATGACAAAAGGAAATGGGAAGAGGGGCATTAATATGACTTATACCAAAGCGTTGTTCATTGCTCGATTCTGATTGGTCATGAAGGTGTTGATTCATTTTCTATTACTGCAGCTATGACCGTCGTGCCTTGCTGCTAAGGTTTATAATAACATCTTACACTCATAGAAACGCATTTAAAGACGCGTGTCATCGTTGATTGGAAGGAGTCTCCAGTGTCAGTTTATTAACAGAGGTAAAGCTGTAACTTTAAGGTTTTCTGACATGGCCAAGGCTTTAGAACACTTACACAGACTGAAGATCTGCTTCATCACACCAGCCCATCGTTGCTTATTTTCCTATAACAGCACACCCTCAAGTGTTTTATTCCTTCAACCATTTGGTTTAAAGCCTTTACTGCAGAGATTGCCATTTATTATTACATCAGCTAGCAACCCGTACGTCCGTTAGCAGAAAAAAGTCAGCACTAGCATCACTCTTTTGCTCCTTAATACATTTTTCTTTTTCCAAGGTCACAGATTTCACAAGAACAGACTCTTCGGCTATATTAGGTTATGGTGAGTGAATTAGTTCTAGCCTGCATTCCACTTTTTTCATGGTTACACACTTTGCCAAGGTACAATGTTGACACAATGTGGTTAGCTTTATGTATTGTGAAAAGAAAACTGTTGAAAGCAGCGTTCACTCTGGAAATTTCCACTAAGTCGATATGAGGCGGCAAAATGGGTCACCATAATTGACGGTATTTCTTTACAAATTTCATTCCCCCCCAAAAAAAACTATTTTGAATTCATTTTCCCCCCGAAGGCCTTTTAAAGGTTAGTTGTTTCGCAGGCGGGAGTCACCTCTGGAGCGAGCACAAAATAAACACAGTCGCCGAGCAGCAGATGCCCGATTGTTCTGGAACGTGGGTGGAAAAGGATAAATTAGCAATTCATCCTTAATTACAAGCAGCAGAAAAACATTGCGCCTAACAAATGAAGCAACAGAATTACTGATAGGGCGCCATTTGTCAGAAGAATCGCTCGCGTACACATCGCTGGGTCAGAGCACAGCCTAATCATCATCCCTCATTGCTTGCTCCTGAAATGAGGAGCATCCGATGCTCCTTTGTTAATAGTAGGTAGAAACCATGCTTTCATTTGTGCCTCAGTGGTATCAAAATACAATTCCGCTATCAAAAGCGGATCAACTGTCGATCAGAGACAGTTGTGTTCATGCGTTCGGTTGAGCCGTGGAATACCAGCCTGGCGAGCGTGCATTGAAGTGCCGTGGTCATTGAGCGAGAGGGATTTATGGCCTACAATCCATCAGCTCTGATCTTAAAAGCCTGTGATTAACAACGGAAAGGAAGCAAGGCTTCAGAATGGGTTTTGCTGAAGCCTGACAAGGCCATACTACTCACAGGCCTTTTATTCTGCCTGTTAACAAGTCTGCATATGTGTGTGTGTGTGTGAGTATGTGTGTGTTGGGGTGCTTTTTTCTCCAGTATACACACATACACAGTGTGCATCACAATGCAGGGATCAAAACACACAGAAATGCCAAACACACTGATCCCAGTAACTCAGACTGTAATTCTAGCTGTATTTCATCGTCCATTGTTAGCATGATTTCATTCCTCACCAGCCATGATTCGACGCTGTTACTCGTTATACACAGATACACTTGTCAAAATCAATCTGCCAAGCCACAGGGTTCCTGAGCACCAGATTTGATTCTCTCGTTATCCTTTGCTCGTTACCCCCTCATCACGATGGGCGTTTTTCGGATTCCGAAATCGAATCACATTCTCATTCTGTGTCTTTGTAAATCACAGGAGCGGAGCACGCGGCGACGGTGACGCACCCGCTCCCAGCTGCCTTCTCGGACCTGCTGCCCCACTTCCTGGTGGAGCCGGATGACGTCTACATCGTGAAGAACAAGCCGGTGACGTTGACCTGCCGCTCGACACCCGCCACTCAGATCTACTTCAAGTGTAACGGAGAGTGGGTGCACCAGGATGACCATTTGATCGAGCGCACCGTCGATCCAGCTACAGGTATAAAAAAGTTCCTCAAAGGTTCTTTTGGAGGTTTGGGGTTTTTTTTTTTTTCCGGCTAGTAGGTTTTACATACGGTAGAATTTATAGCTGTTTCACTTCATGATTTCTTAGCTGTCTTTTTTTATTGCTGCCACAATTTGTTCAGTTCCAGGAACTGCATTTTCTTCACAAGTGCTCAAAAAAAGCTAATAAGCAATTAAACCAGTTATTATTTCATTTAGATCTTCAAGAAATCATCTCCTGCTGTCATGTAGCATCTTGACATTATCGCCCCAGCTGCTTTCAACCACATTTTTTGTACTTATATTAGTGAAGAATGATGGGATTATAAGACAATTATAATGTGAAATTGCATTACTTTTCCATCACTTGTGACATTAGAAAAACAGTACTTATAGTGCAGCCAGACTTTTGGCTTCTCCAAGATGCATCATAATGTCAGGTTTGTGTCCTAGCAGAGTTTTAAAGTGGGAAGTTTTGAAAAACGAGTGCTTCACGATTGAATTTCAAAGGGCCAATTATGAGAAATTGATGTCTGGCCAAGAGCTCTGTTTAAACAGAGATAGTTTAAATAGGCAATTCCTGGGTCGGGATGGAGAACATTCAGCGCTGCCTAGTGATTAATGTGATTGACGCCTTCACTAGCCGTCGCAAAATGTTCCATAGGAGCTCTCGGAAATAGTGGAGGAGTGCGTTTGAGGTTTAGAAATGTGGACCCGGCCCGCGGCATCCGGGAATCTCAATACACAAAAGAAGAAGCGGGTGCACAAAAGAATGGATGCTCTTCCGAAATGCATTCTTTCACTAGACAGAAGCAGCGGGAGGCTTAGGCACTATTCCAAACCAATTTACGCCATGGCTGCAACCTTTATTGTGCATAAGACTTAGCTTAGGTTTTGTTCGCAGTTACGACTGTTTGAATGTGTTGTGAAGGCTTGTGCCGTTACGGGTTTAGCGTTGACAGTGGCTTTATCCTCGGAAGAAAGGCATAAATAATAAGTCGGATCTATCCAATTTCCCCTATCCGCAAAACTTAGGTGCTTTTTTTTTTTTTTCTCCCCAAACAAAGAAGCAATGTTGCATTATCAGGGTTATAAAAGACTGCATTGTTTTTAAAGAAATATGACACAATTTTCACTGCTTCGTTTTCCAAAAGCGCAGGATTTTTTTTTTCCTACTCCCGAGAGGTTTAATCAGGGAGATTTGTGTGACGCTGGCAGAAGTGGGATCATTTGTTAAGCTCTACCTGTCCGTGGGTGGACGGCCCGCGCTTGCGTGTTCGTGATTCATTACCACTGACGGCTAGCCTGATTTCCTGTTTTACCACCACACTGGAATGAGTTCTCATCAGGATCTAATTGGTTAATCTTATTGGTTCAGGCAGATTGTTGTATTATTAACGTCAGTTTGCCTGAATTTAGATAACTGTAAATGCTGTATATGTATCAGTGCTTCCTGGTTGCTTGGCAGACAGCCTGAAATACAGGACACATATAAATATAACAGGACAAATATAACAGAAATCAACTAGATTTATTGAACTGTTTTTTATTAAACCACAGTTTGTTTGTTTTTTACCACAAGGCCACAATCAGAGACCACGGGACTCATGTAAGACCTTCAAACTCCATTACAGTGCCATCAAACACGCACCACTTGTTAACCTATTAAGACCCAATCAATAAAATTGATTCATATTGAAAACATACTATACTGAATCAAATCTATCAGTCTATTAGGGCAAGTAAAAGCTCCAGTGTGCTGCCCAGTCCCATGTTTTGGTTGCCAGGAAACAAAGGTGTTTTATGATTATTATCCCCTTTTAACAAAGTTTCACAGTGTAGCACGTTGCTTTGCACCCTCGACAAAGTCATTAGCCAGCATTGTGGTTATAAGCTGTTGTGTTCTGTCCTAACGTTGCATGTAAAAGACATTACTTGCGTCTGTTGTGACTGCACAAACTCTACATGTAACCACGTACCAAAGTACAATAGAATTATTACATATGGATACTCTCACAAGTTTGCTTACTCTCGCTAGTCTGCTTTCCCTGTTTAGTTTGTTTTTACCTCACTAGTTTGCATTCACTTGCTAGTTATCTTTCACTTGCTAGTTTGCTTTCCCTCACTAGTGTGCTTTCACTTGCTAGTTTGCTTTCTCTCACTAGCCTGCGTTCTCCTGCTAGTTTGCATTCCTTATTGGTCTTCCTTCTTGCTCTACTTTGCTTTTCCACTTTTGTTTGCTTTCACTTGTTAGTTTGCTTCATTCGCTACTATGCTTTCTCTCACTAGTTTACTTTCCCTCTTTAGCTTGCTTTCCTCACTAGTCTGCTTTCCCGCGCTAGTCTGCTGTTTTCCACTAGTCTGCTTTCCATCGCTAGTTTGCTTTCTCTTGCTAGTTTGCATTAAATCGCTAGTGTGCTTCAACTTGCTAATTAGATTTCACTCTCTAGTTCACGTCCTCTCACTAATTTGCTTTCTCTCACTAGGTTGTTCAGACTCGAAGAGGCCATTCAGGATGCAACGGCAGCCAAATTTAAATTGAACTGGGAGAAATTCTAGCACAGTCCTTGTAGACAATGGAAATACACTAACAGTTCACACCTTTTCTGCACATTATGGCTCAAAAACCGACACTGACCTCATTAGAAAGTGGATGTAGCTTCCCTGGGACTATCTTTGTCTCAGCATGACCTGTCATACGGTGAACACAGAATCCTTCCTCTTTTGGTAAATCTGTCTTTTTATATCTGCTGGTTTCTTGGTGGTCACTGAACCGGTATTCGTACAGGTATTCTGTATCAGATGTTGCACAGTGAGGAGAAGAGATACTCTTTCCCACACTCAGTCTCTCTCTCTCTTGCCCTTGTCAGCATTCAGAGAGGGGATGATGGCGCATGTTTGTGTATTTGCTGATGCTCCTGTGGAGCGAGGTGGATAGGCATGCATAATGTCCATCACTCAATGAAGAAACCTAAACCCTCCAGTTTGGAGCTTAATAGCTGATTGTGTTGGGCTGATGCCCAAATAGCAGCGAGAGAAAGAACCTGTCTGCTTCCCAAGGTGGCGACGCTGAGACCTGCCCCCTTCGCCGTCACCTGTCTGTAACGTAGACCTATTAAACTCTTTGTTTTATGAGCGTGTCGTTTATCAGGCGTGTCTATTACCTCGTGTTTTGCCCAAACAGACCCTGGTGTGTTAATATAACAACATTCCTGATGAGCCTCTTGTCCTTTGCCTGTCCTTCCTTTTTTGCTTGGATGGAGGCTTGTCAATAGCAAGTTATGCCCCTCTTTCTGCCAGCGAGTTTTTGTCGTTAAAGGAACACAATTTGGACTATAAAGCCGTCATGTTTACGAGGACATCTCATTAAGCATGCAGCACTATCCCACTGGCTGCTAATGACAACGAGCCCCAGGCAGTTTGGCTGTTCACTAGCAAAACCTGCCATTCTCTACCGAATGTAGTGTAAAGTGATAGAATTACAGTCTAATATCTGTCGCTGCCTTAATAAGACATTATGTAAGGAATGAAACATAACAGGGAGTGATGTTATAAGAAAATATTTAATGAAAAAGTTGATTATTACAATAATTGTGGTTTTAGATTGAAACAAAACACCATGAGCTGTCTTCAAGCCAAGTACAGTTGATGTGTAGACTTTTCACTTGCGTGAAACTTTTGGTCTTAGCCCAGCCCTCTCAGCGTAGACCACATCTCTCGACACGTTACAAAACAGTCAGTGAAAAAAACCCGCTTCATTTACATTCATTTGAAGACGAAAATGAAAAAGAAGTGACAATTATGGCGTTCCCTTCATGTCCAAGGTAATTGTGCATGATTATGAATCGCAAATTTGTAGTCAGTTTCTCAAATCTGTAACTTGTATCAAAAGTGTAGTATTTGAGCTTCTCATGTTACATTTGCGAATCATTCACACGTTCAGTTTGTGTAGTTTATGCCTCAGTTTGCAGACTACTATGTTACGTGTGGAGGTTATGTACGTAGTTTGTAGACGCAACATTTTGTTCAAGCCCAACCCCCTTGGCATGGATCAAGCCCAGAAGCTTAAAACAAAATTCATCCAGCCAAAACCACTGAGTTGTAATCGTGTGCTTCGGCAGCATAACTAATAAAATGAAGTTTTAGTAGTATGAAATTAGGATATAAATTAGGGTAGTTGTAATATGTAATAGGTTGTAGTCATAGTAACAGGTTTATGAAATTGTTACATTTACATATGAAAAATAACTCCATAGTCCATATACGCTTTTCTATAGATATATTTGATGTGTCCAAAAATGTATCTGCATTTATTTTGCTGTGTGTTGGGTTTGAGTGTCTTTGTGTTTGCCACTGGATCTTCTATTTGTGAGATACGTTTAAGATGAAGGCCGAACATGTCTCCATGCATCTTCCAAACAGTTTCATCAGTACCTGCCAATGGCAATGCATCCTTCTGCATCACACCTAAAAAAAAAAAAAAAAAAAAAAAGCCTGTGCTCAGCAGTTCAAGTTTCTCGCTTGTTTTCTTTTCTGGGCTCGAAAAACACCATTACTGCTGTTCTAGCAGGGGTAGCCAGAGGGCAGAACAGGCAAGAACAGGCTTTATAATGACTACATAGATTGGTGCAGTGGAGCTTCTCGTTGTCGCTTTGTATCCCTACATGTACAGCACTAAGCTTTCTGAAATACTGAGAAGTGAAAAGAGTCTCATGCATATGCTTGTGGTTTAAAAAAAAAAAAAAAAACGCCTGCTCAACTCAGACTTTCTACTTGTAAACTCAGAACAGTCTCCTCAACACCTAGTTCAGCAATAGATGTCAAATCAACATGGCTGCCCACAGCATCAACAGTAAACAAAGTAGCATGTTTTAAATGAGTTATGCTGTAAATACTGGTGTTTGCTTTAGATCAGTCAACATACAGATATATTAGTTTGTTCAGTCTGTAACACTGTCTATACAGGTCACGGTTTTGAGGTAAATATACATCAGTCATCACAGTTAATTGGCTAGCTTGTTGCTAACAAAAGACGAACATGGAGGCATCTATGGTTTTTTCCCCCGCTTCGTGGCTCGAACACCACAGGCTACAAATACCGTAATTCATTTTCTGTTTCAAGGTAAGTCGAATGCAGCACATGACCTATTCAAGGGCAGCCATCTAAAGTGATAAGTTCTTCTCCCTGATAAACACATTAGTGCAGTAAGATATTGTTCAGGATTAGAAATGCCTGCAGACACGGCATCCCTCGACAAGCTGATTAAGTCTTGCTCTTCATCATAGCAGCTAGCTGGAATCTTTGGGTCTTTGAGACAGCGAGAAGTTTGGGGAAGTCTGATCTGAACGAAAGACAGCAAGAGCCTCTGGCAGTCTGATCTCCCTGGGTTTGTTTTGCATTAAAAATACTGGTCTGGCAAGTTGTTTTCCTCCATTTTCAAGCCTCTGTTTTTACCTACAGCACCTCAATTAGTTGGTAAACAGTGTTGTTGCTGTTGTAATATATATGTAACAAATTCCCAATATTGATTCTCACCACGTAGACTATCATTTCTCGTTACCTATCCACTAAAATCTCTCAATCTCTCACTCTGAGCACATCCTTGGGTTTGTACGGAGCGTACATTCTACCCAATAGGATGATGAGATAATCTCAAGACAAGGCCGTGATGAAGACATATCCGCCCAGAGAGGAATCGATGCTGACAGCACATTTGCGTGAATTAGGCCTGCACGGCCCTCGTTCCACTCCAGGTGTAATTACCCATCATCCGGCTGCCACCTCAGGTGTGTGTTCAAGACGCTTTTCCTTCTGCCAAGGCCCACACACATTACACTCGGTCATGCTATCGTTTCGAGTGTCTTTCAAACATTATCTTTTTTTTTTAGCAGAGCTGCTCTGATCTTCTGCAATCTGTCATACCTGAGAACGTCTCGAGCTTGGATAGCACCGTGCGTGTTCAGCTAACATGGCACTTTGCATAGCATAAAAAAACAAACAAGCCGAATAAGCGTCTCTTTACAGAGAGTATGGCGGAGTGTGTTCCTCAGAAACAGTAATGAATATTAAATGCAGGTTCTAACTGAATGTTGTCTAAGATCTTATCTCCTAATTAGAGATTCCACATTTGCTTTGCACCGCTTAATTTAGATTCATTTGTTCAGGTTTTCAGGCATGAATTTTTTGTTCATACTTTCTAATTCAAATCAAAGTGCAGCACATTTATCAAATAAATTAGTTAACTTCCTGCAGAACAGATTTCTTGACTTTCATTTAATTTCTTAATGACAATAATTTCCTCGCATCCAGTGATGGGTATGTTTTTTTACTCCTCACATGCAGAGCTGTAATGCTCTGATGAGGTGAGAAATAGAGCACTGATGCCTGCAAACTTGCTTTGAAACAATCTGTAGCCATCAGTGCCTTAACAATTGGTGCAGAAGGGAAAGGAACCTTGAGGTAAAGTAAGGGGAAGAAAAATAATCCATGATTCCCAAATCCCAAATCCCTAATTTGGGAATCGCGAATTATTTTTAATATCAGATAATCAAGGAAATCCAGTTTATAGGGAATAAAAGATAATGGCAACCAATATGGATAGCAGTATGATAATCACTGGAATCAGTGTATTGTTGTTATAGGAGAGATCACAGTCAGTGGTCAATCAATAACGAGGGATCAGGAGCCCGTAGGACTCAAAATGACAGAACTGGGATCAGGGTGGAAGCAGAAGCTGGACGGAGTATGATTTGATGATTTGGGTCAGGAGCTTGATGACCTCAGGATGGCAGGAGCTGGAACTAGATGGGACAGGAGATTGTTGATTTCAGGATGGCAGGAGAAGGAACTAGATGGGGCAGGAGCTTGTTGACCTCAGGATGGCAGGAGTAGGAGTTAGATGGGGCAAGGTTCTCAGGGTGGCATTAGAAGGATCCAAATCGGAGCATTATTGTGAGGGCCTGTGCATTGCATTTGTATATAATTCAAATAGAGCAAGAGTAAATATTACCCATCAGGAGGATGCATAAAGATGATATGTAAGGATCCAGATGTGGAACAAGCGTATGGGCCTCAAATTGGCAAGAGTAGAATCCTGATGATCGCAAGAGCTTGTAGGCCTTAGAAGGACAGGAAAACAATCTGGATGAAACAGGAGCACATGGGCCCTTAAAATGGCCGGAATAGGATTCAGATGGGACATTATCTTGTGGGCCTCAGGATGGCTGGCATAGGATTTGAATGGGGCAGGAATAATTACCCATCATCAACGTAATTACCCAACACATATTGCATAATTAACCAACAAGAGGATAGGTAGAAATCCAGATGGATCAGGAGCTTGTCTCAAATGTGATCTGGTGCTGAGTGATGTCATAGATTATTAAATGTAAAGCATCAAAAACAAGCCTTTTATACTTCAAATCCTTATTTACATACAGTATCGAATTATCTGATTATAAAGGATGCCAGTCCTTATTCTATTGTGTGTGGCAGTTTTGTTAATAAACGTTGTTTTATAATAATTTAGGGGTTTTTTTGTACATTGACCGAAACTGTCTGCCATTTTAATGAGTAAAGTGAATAAAGTCTGATATAACAAAGGGTTGATTCTCTTTTAAAGGACACTTTCATCAACACTGCTGCTCACGACAAAGTGTGTTTGTTGTAAATCAAGGACATTCTCACTGAGCAGAAATCCCTTCACTTTCCTTTCCTTTCTCCTGCATGTTTTGTCAGTCTGACTGATCACTACAATGCCACATTGGTCTTCTTAAAAAAAAAAGAAACTCCAGTCCAATCTTCAGTCTTGTGTCTAAAGAGGAAATGAGTAGCACTGTCGTGTTTAATTAATGTGTGGGATACACCGATTTTTTTTTAAAGGCGATGGGCCACCACAAACTGCCAGAACAGGTTGGCATTGATTCTACAAATCTCTGGAACTGTACTGGAGGGATGTGGCTATGACTACATAAATTATATAATGGGGAGCAAGAAACAGGTGCACACATGCAGGGAAAACAAACCAATCACAAGACAAGCGTGGAGACAGAAACCAAAACAAAATCAGAAGCATGTGGTGCTCGGATCAGGGAGAAGGAAAGTGATATACTGACAGTTACCTGTACAGTTATGGCTTTTATGAGCACAAATTAGAGTTTCTCACCATGTAGAGCAAATCTTGAGCAAGTGGTGGAGATGGAGTATGTCGCTCCAAAGTCACTCATAGATGTTCAACATGGTTGAGATCTGGTCATTTTGAAAGCCATAGCATATGAGTTCCATCATTTTCATCCTTATCAAACCATTCATTGAGCCCTTATGGCATATAAATGGGGGTGGAATCATCCTGGAAGAGACCCCACCTATCAGGATTGAAATGTTTCATCATAGGATAAGGCCGATCAGTCAGAAAAGCTTTGTATTGATTTGCAGTGATGCTTCCCCCAGACCGTGCCAGTAAAAATAAATGCCCCACCTGTTGCAAAGGAAACTGCAATTCTAAAGAATTTGTTCAAGAAAAAGGCATTTGCGCTAGCCTGCTTCGCTGTCTTGTTTACAGGTTTTTCATTATGAGGAGTCTTGGTTCTGAGGCGAGCAAGAGCATGCATGAAGAGAGTGGATGAATAGCCTGAGGGAGAGGGAATTATAGGCAATTCTCTGAAATTGGCTAGAGCTATTGCTGTCCTGTCCACTCTCTCTGAACAGTGTAATTAAGTCCATCTCGACTCTAATCTCTTTGATTAAATGTGACTGTTGGGTGTTCAGTAGTGAGACATCTCTCTTGGACAATCTAGCCTCATTCCTCTTGTTCCTGCACTTACAGAGTGAAAGATCAAGATCACAGCAGAAGACTCCATTTTATGAAACTTCTAAAACTTTATAAAACTCTTTCTGTGTTTAAATTATGGACAAACTTTTTGACTTTTGACTTTAGAAAGTTTTGATGGATGGGAACCAAACACCTTGATTGATTCCTGAGTAAAAAAAAAATCATTTATTAAGGTCGACACTGAGTTCAGGTGAATTTATTTATGTCTACACTAAAGTTCGTTTACTATTTTCTGTTGCAGTATTTCAGACCAATAAATGAAAGTGCGAAAGTTTTTAATTATGTGCAGTGTGAAACGAAACCAAACCAAATGGCAAACAAACAAACAAACGAAAATTTGCTCTGATTCAGACTCAGCAAACAGACTAATGTGTGTGAACGCACCCTAAGAAACCCTAAGAAACACGAACAATGACCCAAGATCAGAATTAATGGCAAATGCATGGTAAGACTTCGCAAAAAGACAAGGAAATACAGAGTATAAATGTGATTAATTAAGGAGAAACAAAGAACAGGTGCACACATTCAGGGAAAACAAAGCAATCAAAAGAAGGGGGTAGAGAAATCAAAAGCAGAAACACATTGTGCTTGAATCAGGGAGGGACAAGCCATGATCTATTGATGTTTAACTGTATAACCTCTAGTTCTTAGAAGCACAACTTAGAGAATAGTGATAGTCATTTTGCAAATAAGGAGGTTGGGTAACTCCTGCACGGTAGATGACCTAAAGGAATAGTTTAGCAGTACTTAGTGCTAATAGAAAGTGGGTTCCTAGGTAGTATGTGCTGGCTGATAGCCATCAGCAGATGTTGATCTGGGTCACATCAACTGTGTAATGCAAGGTTTCCTGGAGCTGGGCCAATACACATCATAATCCAACACCCTACCAAGTGACATAAAGGCCTGGCTGCCTCTAGGGTAGAATGCAACATGCACTATGTATTGACTTTGCTCGGCATGTGTACATTTTGACTTCTTTTTTGCCTCATATTACACTGTTGATAAAAAGCTCTCAGAAGGCAACACTACCCTTAAGGCATGGCAGCGGTCTGTGTACTGACATTTTTTTTAACATGGCCTAACTAAATGTTTAAAATGTTTATCAATGCAGGATAAATACTTACAGATTGCATACACATGAGGAGACTTGATTGTATTTTTTGTTAGGATTGCTTTTTTATTAGATTTATTCTTTATACCATATTATATGGTAACCAACCCAGCCATTGGGAGTGTACTCTCAGTGCCGGTCCCAAGCCCGGATAAAATGGGAGGATTGCATCAAGAAAGGCATCTAGCGTAAAACCTGTGCCAAATCAAACATGAAGACCAATGATCCGCTGTGGTGACCCCTAATGGGAGCAGCTGAAAGAACAGCAACAACAAACATATTATATTTGTAGTGTACGTGATTTTTTATTTTTTTGTGAAAGTTGTGGTTTTATGTAAGTCGTGTTTTGAGCTCAGAATTATTGTAGGTTATAGCTAATGTTACCAAACAAGCAAACAGTATGACATCTTTGTCCAAATAAAAAGCATTAGCATACACACGAAGATCAGAGAAAACAGGTCCAGAGTCTATCTAGTAGTACGAGTGGTGTGAACCTTAATAACCTGGCGTAAGAGAAATAAAACACTTTGGATCGTACTATTATAGGAAAATAATCCACTTCACACCACCCTGGCACTGATTATTTTCCTATAACATTCCTTATGTATTGTTTGGTTTTGTCATGGAAAAATGTTGTCTTAGTTTCTTCGTCAAACAAAACTCCTCTGCACCTGCCTTGTATCTCTACTCATCAGCCATTTAATGAAGTACATCTTGTAAATATCTGCTCAGCTGTCCTCCAATGGTGGACCCTCACCACTGATGAATGGCCGAGTTGTGAATAGGTAGTAACTGTAACTGTGTGTTATGTGTACCTGACAAAATAGTGATAAAACGGTAAAATCTCTAAAAGCTTCTATTACCCATATGCTGTGCACAGTAACATATAATTAGCATTACATTTTCTCAAGTTGACACTCGTTAGGAGTTGTCAAAATTGGGTGCTAAGTTCAGGCCAGGCAAAGTCTTTATAGCCTCAAGACTTTCTTTTCTGACTTTTGGTTGGAGGAAAAAAAAACTTGTCTGAAATGAATGGCCCTGCTCGTGACTAACAGAGTGCCATTGGGGAAGCTGAGGCCAAATCTGAAACAAGTTGCTAAAGAATAATTTTCACTTCATGGACTCACTGCCAGCATGCAGGAGCCTAAATAATTTCAGCTTAATTGCTAACAAGATGGGCAAATAATGAGGTCAAGCTTTGCAACTCGTTTTTTTTTTTTTTCAGACTCTTTCAGGCAGCACTGCTTTTATTTCTCAGTAACAAATAGTGCTGAATGTAGGTGGTTGGTTTTCAATCAGTGTGAAATAAAAATAATTAAAAAAAATAATCTCAGTTGTAATTGTATTAATTTGCATTGGTGTTGCAAACTGACTGTTTTTTTTTTTTTTTTTTACTGACATATTACAGGGTTTATTTGAACCTTTTCCTTAAGAGACTTTTATTTTCAAGAGTACACCGAGACAAAGAAATGAAATGTTTAAATGTTATCAGACATCAGGGACGAAATAGTTATCCCTGAAATGCAAATAGAACATCCAGCGATGGCTTAAACATGATATTTAATGGGCCATCAGAGGATGATCAAGCCGTCATTTAAGACGGAGCTGATATGTCTAAAGGCCGTGCGCTAATGAACAGGAAGAAACCAGAGAAGAAGCAAGCGGACAGTCGACTCCTAAATGAGTCATAATGGGCTCTACCACCTGCAAGGCATCGATCAATAGCGATGGGGCTAATTGATAAGGCGTTATTAGCAGCGTTCTAGGTAATGGGCATTGTATTTCATCCTGTCTGCGTGGGTGATGTGGACGAGGGTTGGTGATGAGGCACCGGAAACAGATGGCAAGGTCAATGGCGCCGGTAATCCAGATGCCAGGCAACCCCGTTAGATGGCCTTCCTCAGGTCAGAGCCAACATGCATTGCTGCATAACTTTACAAGCAGTAATAAAAATTTGAGTTGCGTTACTGTTACCACCCCAAATTGTTTTTTCTTTCCTATTTTCCTATAACAGCACATCCTGAAGCGCCTTATTCTCTTTATACCACAGCAATTTGTCAACCATTACAATTTATTTATTAAAGAACAGCACACTGTTTTTATTTGTAATTCCATTTAACGTTGTGTTCCTGTTATCACTTATGTTATAGCACCTATAAACAGTGGTTCCCTCAAACGCCCTTTTTTTTCTCTCTCAAAGTTAATAAAACAAACCAAAAAAAAAAAAATACAGTTTGTCATTTAACCGAGAAACTGCAAAGACTTTCCTGAATGTTCCAACTCTGACACTTGAGACTCCTTCCATTAATGTTGAACGTTTATGTTTTTTAGCGTTTATGTGGCAAATTTATCGTGTTGCAGAGAAACCATAAAGCGCAGCGTTACAGCTTTACCTTTGATGGTTACGAAGCACTGACATTGGAGACTCTTTCCATAAATGCTAAAAAAAAACCATGTCCAGCTATGGAAGCGATAACATATTAGAATGAATACACTAATGTAAACCTGTGAGTTTCCTCGCAGCCGGAACTATTGTAAGAGAATTAATGCTGACCAAACAGAATGAAGAATTCAACAGCGCTGTGGTTATAAAAGGAAGGTAAAACCTGTGCCGTTTGACAAGATATTTATTGTAGAACTTTAAAGGCAGTAACTTCTGACCTTGTTGAAATTTGACCTTAAGCTTTTCATCAGTGGTAAACAAACTTGCTTCCATTCCGGAAGAGAGATATTTTCAAAAACAATAATAAAAATATATTTATCAGGACACCAAGGTTAGGAAAAAAGAATGATTAAGTTCACATAGTCTGACGATTATCAAGTGCTCTGCTCAAAACGGCTTTTTTGTTCACGCGCATTCCAAACACACTGTGTCGTGGATGAGGTAAGTGTGGATACAAGGAGGAGGAATCTTTTTTTTAAGACGCTCTGATATAAACTGGGCAGCTCGCCATATCCCTCGCAAGGGAGAGATCCGATGCATTGAAAAAAAAAGCCCTGAATAAATAAACAGTGCTTATTACATCAACGCAAAAAGGCTCTATCAATAGCTATACAATAACACAGCATGTTAGAGTTGGATGTTAGAGGAAAAAGTGGATGTTCTTTTTCACTATGCTATGCATTTTCACTAAGATTTGAAACATTTACACAGTTTTAACTTAAAAAAAAAAAAAAGTCACCAGAGTTCTTTTAGGGTCTACAAAGCATGTGCGTTTTTAATTGGTTTAAGTGGTTACATGTGGATTTCGTGGGAACAGATCCTTTTTGGGGTGCGTTTTCCTCATTTCTTATAATGGATGGTATGTGTGTGGCGGTTTGGGAAAACCCATCAGGTGTTGCTGCGGCTGAATTCTCGTAATCATTCAGGTTTTGGCCAACATTGAGCTTTTCCATCTAGAACATGTACTATATGGCCAAAGGTTTGTAGACACCTGACCATCAATCTGCATATGCTTGTTGAACATCCCATTCCAGATGTAGTCCCCTTTTGCTGTTATAATAAGCCCCACTCTTCTGGGAAGGTTTTCCACTAGATTTCGTGTAGCTGTGGGGATTTGTGTGGTCAGGTACTGATGTTGGGTGAGAAGGTTCCAGTTCATCCCAAAGGTGTTCACTGAGGTTGAGGTCAGGACTCTGTGCAGGACACTTGAGTTCTTCCACCCCAACCTTAACACACCATGTCTTCATGGAGCTCGTCTTTTGTAAACAGGGGCATTGTCCTGCTGGAACAAGTTTGGGCTCGACCCCTTAGTTCCCGTGAAGGGAAACTGTAATGCTACAGCATACAAAGACACTCGTACAATTGTGTGCTTCAGACTTTCTTTGGGGCAGAACCACATATGACTGTGATGGTCAGGTGTCCACAAACCTTTGGCCATATAGTGTATGTTGAGCCCATAAATATATTTCACCAAAATGACATGGAGATCATGCTGAGACATCTTCGACTAGCAATCAGTCGATCATTAATTTTCTATGTACATGCGCAATTTCAGTAAAAATGCAACAAGTACCGTTTGAATTGAGATTTTCTCAATCCTACGCAAATTAGGTATGACCAAACGATTCGCCCGATTGATTCTTCGAACCAATCCAATGGTCCAACATTCCTTTAGTTCCCCACTCACAACTTGGAAGTTTCTACTTCCAGGTAGTTCCCATATACTGTTTGAAATGCAAAAATGGACGAAAAAACTCAACGGTGGTTTCATCTTATCCTGTCATCTACGACTTCTTATTAGAGACATTACGAAGAAAAAGAAAGCTTGGCAGGAAGTAGTAGAGATCATCAGTTCCTCTGGTCGGGGACATTATGTTACGTCGCTAATATGGTTAATCTTCACGTTTACTGTAATCTTCATGCTGATGCCAGCTCAATTTTAATTCGTATGAGTCTATTTTATACACTGCTTTTGATTTTGAACTCCAGTTTTAACACTGCTGACTCAGCGAGTCTCACTGGTCAATTTCCATTGGACTCCAAACCCGCCCTGATTCGCTCAGGCGGTCAGAGTAGCTGCTCTGTATCATTTCTCAAGACAAAAAAACCATCAGCTTTGAGCTGTGATGATTCACAACCTGATAGATGTCAAGCCATCTGCTATTAGTAGAGTCATTTCTGTTTTTGTTTTGTTTTTTTGTTTTTTTCCCCTTTTCCTTAACAACAATGGCAGCCTCTCGTTTCTCTCAGCATAGCGTCCGCATCCCACGCAAAATCCATTTCAATTCCGACTCACAGCTTACAGCCAGGAAGTAATTACTTCTGGCCGAGCGTGGCGTCCTTGTTGTTGTGCGGAATGCAATCTGGACCAACAGCAGGAGCATGATAGAGATTCCCGAGCATTTATTTTTTCATTCAGAGCAAATTTGCTCAAGAGGACCACTGGGCTGTCGTTCCTACTGCACAAATGTAGGTTGTAATGTTGATGTGTATTATTATCTGGAAGTGATGTCGGTATTATGAATTGCTGTGATGTGTATACAGCAAAAATATCAGGATGCTTCCAGACTGAAATTTGTTCCGGACAGTTTGAACCTCAGAAAAATTGTCTGCTGTTATCATTCGACGTTCTCTCTCTCTCTCTCTCTCTCTCTCTCTCTCTCTCTTTCTCTCACTCTCACTCTGCAGGAGAAGCTTTTAAACTCATGTTTTGATTCCTTTAACCTCTGAACAAGTGCATTGTCTTTTTTTTTCTAAATCTTTTCTTAGCTCTTTAATTAGCGTGCAGGTCTTTACCAGGTGGCTCGGGTATTTATCACTTATCAGGTGAGCTGTTTTTCGCAGGGCCTCCTCATCAGCACCTTGGGTTATAAATAAACGAGCTTTGCAGTGACGAAGACATGATGGCTTAATAGTCCCACGAGAGTTTTGATTGACGGAGGAAGCTAATGGGTTGAGCCAACTTGCAAAGCACTGGAGCGTGATATGAAGGCACGCGAGTCCTCGCTGTCACGCTGCGAGCGTTCGTGCACTCTAGGTGGTGACAGGTTTGGACAGGACGCTGTTTTGACAGCAAAAAGTTGGCGTGTCATCGTTATTGCGTAACTTTTATCTTTTGTTACGTTCTTCTACACTTTGACAGCAAACACTGTGTAATTTATAGTATCACAGCACTGTTGAATTCTCAAAGCTGAGTACTCAGAAGGTGTTGAGTAAAATCACAGGTTTATTATTATTATTATTATTATTATTAATGTGTTTATTATTATTAATAGTGTATAATATTGTGTCTATAATATCAGCTTCTATGGTGAAAAATCATATAATCTTTCATATTTGATATGGTGAAGTGTTCTGTAAGGAGACGTTTATTTAACATTTATGAAAGGAGTCTCCAGTGTCAGCGCTTTGTAACACTACGTCATGAATATTTCCATCTCTTGTTAACATGAAACGTTATGTTTTTTAATCTTAGCTTCAAGAAAGAAAAAAAACGAGTGGTTGGTGATGGAGCGACTGTTTATATCTGCTATAGCATAATCTAGCTTGTTTCACGAACATTAAATGTAACATTTAATACATAAAAAGTGCAATGTGTTCATTAATAAATTTCAAATTGTACTTCTTGGAAACTCGCTGTGGTGTAAGAGGAATAAAACACTTCCAGACGTGTTGTTATTGGAAAATAATCGACTTCATTACCGCCACTTCATCCCACCACCGTGTCGTTGATTATTTTCCTACGTATAACAGCACGTTCCTCGAGCGTTTTAGTCCCTTCTGGGTGTCACAACTCAAAGCTAATTGGGTTACCTTAACCGCTTCCTGTGGACCTGCTTAAACGGCCCACCGAGATGAAAGTGTTGAGCAAAAGAGCAGCGCTGATTACATTCCCGAACACTTCATTGCTATCTGTTAGCAGATGGACACCTTTAGCACATACCTGTAGCATTGCTAATTTATTACCTGAGGCGCATATTAAAGAGGGACGTGTTAGCAGTGAGCTCACTCCTACATGAGTCTCAATAGAATCTAGCGTGTGAATGTTACGGATACATCTGGGGAAAAAAAAATATGAAACACACATACACAGAACGCTAACATGACTAGC
Organism: Pangasius djambal; assembly: GCA_022985145.1. Classification (NCBI taxonomy): domain Eukaryota; kingdom Metazoa; phylum Chordata; class Actinopteri; order Siluriformes; family Pangasiidae; genus Pangasius; species Pangasius djambal. The sequence goes on along the minus strand of CM040987.1, from coordinate 21,725,446 downwards.
AGTGGTCCAAAGTAGAGGTACTTGGGACTAATTAGCACGATTTAATTTGCCTTGCCCAGTTCTCCCAAAGGTATCATAGCGCTGAAATCATCTTGCCTGTTAGACGGAGAGAAACTCAACCATCCGTAGCTAGCGTTATTCAATTAGCATATTTGGTAATTGGCGCTTCTCTTTCGAGGTTAAACGGACGCAGGGATAAAAAAGATCAGTTTCATTGCTTAGGATGACAGAGCACAAGCTTTTTTTTTTTTTTTTTTTAGCAAAAAAAAGATCAAATTAAATAAATAAATAAATAAATAACATTGGAGAAAATTAGCACCTTGGCAGCCCGGAAAGCTGCGAACACCTGTGAGTCTAAGACTCGTGACACACACACACACACACACACACGGACACACAGCGATCTTATATCATAACGATCCAAACCGCACAGTCCCCGAGGAGCAACTTTAACGTGAAAAGTGTAAATGGATAAATATAATTGACATCAGAAATCCAATACCGATCCACGCTGCTCGCATATCGAGGCCGTTGATGGCTAGATGTAAACAAAAAAAAATAATCAATCAACAGGCTGGTGTCAAATTGAACTTTCACTAACCTTGGCTCACTGCTTATTTTAGTAAATCTGAGTGTGTTAACATCCAAACTGTGTTTTTAATTGGAGGGGGAAAAAATGGCTGAAAAAGGATTTTCTCAGCTTCGTGTGAATGTAATTGCGAGGTTAACACATTTAAACCTTGCCTTTAGCTGATTAGCCCATAGATTTCACTCAAGCCATGCAGAAAATGAATATTTATTGTTGCCAGAAGGTTAAGAGTTTTGAATTTCCTCCTGTATAAAAAATGTATATGTATATCTCTGAGCCTTTTCAAAGCAAGACACTAGAGGTGAAAAGGATCTTTTTTCAATATCTAAATATCTTTTTAAATATCTGTGATAAAGCATGATGATCCTGTTTTAAATATTCTTACTCTTAAGTTTTTATTGTATTTTTATTTTTTTCAAAAATTTATAAGTTATGAGAAACGAGATTTTCGGGGAAAAAAGGATTAAAAATTTTTTTTTTTTTTTTTAAATGGCATGTATATCATAATGGCACAAATTAACACACACACACACACACACACACACACACACACACGTGTGTGTGTGTGTGTGATTGGATTTGGAAACAAGCTTTTCAGGGATGTATGACATGACTCTCTGTGTCAGTTCTTCGTAGTTGCTAAATTTCAGACTAAAACAGTGAAATAAACATTTCGCTGTTGATTTTTGATAGGGTTTTTTCTGCACCTTATGAGAGGACATGCTATAGAATTTCTAGAAAAAAAAAATTATCCAAAAGAATTTTTTATCCAAAATTCTAAAAACAAAAAAAAACAAAAAAAAAGATTGACATGACCAACTATAAATGTATGATCCTTAAATACCGGCTGTTAAAAAACACACACACAGCATACGAACAGAAGAGAAACTGCACTTCTTCCAGAACACCATGGAGTTTGGATAATTTAAAATAAATAAATCTCACAATATGCCAAGTTGCTAATTAATATTGTCACACACACGTTTTTTTCCAGGATGTAAGTCAGTCATCAAGGTTTAAATAATAATAATAATAACAAAGTTTTGTTATAAAAGCACAGCGCGAGTCTGAGTCATTTACTCTCTGCACATCCGAGCCAGTGCGATTGAGGATCCGAGTCGAGGCTCAGCGTTGAGTACGAGGCTCTCTGGGGCGCCCCCACTCCTCTGGAGCACACAGGGTTCATGTATGTTTTGCTCACAGGTTCGAGACCTGGAGGTAGAAGGTGTATGACGATCGCACCTCGTTAACGCGCACTCTGAGCTGTGGCTGCGTTCCTGCCTGCCGGCGCTGCCGAGTCTTTACAGGTGCTGTAGCTGCAAGTGCGACGCTGCCACCACCTCCGCATTCCTTTTATTCACATGACTCACATCACACAGTGAAATAGTACAGTTTTATACAATTCGTACGCAGTATTTTACTTTAAGGCCACTAGCTGTTATATTTTCGCAATTGGCTTCTTAAGATACATCCCAATGGCTATAGTGTCTATGATAAAGCATGATAATAATGTGTTATTTCTGGCTGGCTTGAGGTGGGCGGGACTGTATTGGAAGGAAGTGACATCAGGAAATCTCATGTACAAATCAAAATTTTATTTCATTCATGATTTTATTTTACAAACGTTATATCTTTTTTGTTTTTATTTCATTTCATTCTTGGTTTTTTATGTCCTCATTATTTTTTCACTAGTATTAACATGCTAATTATTAAATCGGCCCTTTAAATAAATAGGGCCCTTGCCATTGGTAGACCAGCATGTGTGCGTTATTTTATGAATGCACTGTACCCGTACATCATCCTTTCAAGAGTGTAACCCTGAACTAGTCAGGATTGATTAGTGCCAGGTTTCTCCAGCCTTGAATAATCCATCACAAAGCCTTGGTGGGCTTGTGGGTGACTAAATCAAAGCTGTTGCAGTGTGTGATGGAGCTTCTCAAAGACTTCACCCTAAAACTGGGCTCTAGGTGAAGAAATTAGCACACACTTTGCTAACATGCATGTATGTAGAAAGGCTAACCCAGAAGTTTCTCTTCAGTGCTTTAGATTTCCAGGACTGTTTCTAGGTCAAGGCCAAGTTTAATGATGTTATTAGCCTCTCTGCGTTGTGACATCGCAGGATTGTGTAATCGATATGAGCGCAACCGGGATGAAAGGCGGTAATGTAATCAAAGTGTGCGATTGCTATTCGGTGAATATATTTGGCGTTCATTTGGGGGCGACATTATTTAGCCCGTTAATGCGTTTTAAATGGATCTGTTGTGTTTACGTGCGGAAATCGGCATGCTAATGATAAACACGATTACCACCGTTGGGATGATAATGCAGGTGATGGCGCTCATTATGGATAAGGTCAAGTGTACTGGAGTGTGGCACTTCATTACATCGATGGGGAGAAAAAGATAAAAATGATTTTGAGGAAGAAAAAAAAAAAGCTTTTCTATTTGTGCAATTTGAGCAAACCCCCTGACCCCATCCCCGTTGGCAGAGGAGTGTCTTGTAAGTCACTCAGTCGCTCACTCCTAATCCTGATGAATCTCAGCACCAAGCGCCCACCCCTCCACTCATTCCCCGCCACCGGGATGTCCGTTGTCTGCTCGGAGCCCTAATTGAATTTCCTCGCTCACAATGAAAACACACTCTAACCTGCTGAGTTTCGAGCCGCGCCCTTGATAAGCAAACGACCCCCGCGGAATTGAGGTCAGTGCCGGCGAAAAACAAGAGCGAGAAAAATGAAAATAAAAGTGGGCTCCATGACGTTTGTCCCAGGTCCGCATGATTTTGTGCAAACACATACACACACTTATACACAAACACACACATACACACACACACACACACACACATACAGACAGTCCTCCAACCACCTCTTGGCACTTTTGGGAGCTCAGGGGAAAAAGCGACTCACACTGAATGGATTTGGGTTGTGAATAATGCATGGCGTTGTCACCTAGTCACGCACAACGCACTCACTCGGGGACTGACAGCAATCCACTCTTACAAGATGTTCACTTCGGTTCCTGATGTAATGTGGAGCACCGTGTCCATAAAACAGCGCAGTCACAGAGGAGATCTTAAGCCATGATGGATCTGATTCAGGACAGCTACAACATTCTGATGAAGCATGAGTCTCTAGGGGTGTATCGCCGACACGGTGCTGCACGTTTTACCCCCAGTAGGCTCTAAAAGTCCGAATTTACTACCAATTTATTTAATTAGCTCCTTCACTACATTTTTATCGAATCAGTTTCGGGTTTGAAAAAGTAAAACAGACTTTAAATAATGCATAAGTAAGGAGTAGAACACTTGTGTTGTTCTGTTGTAGGAAAATAATCAACGATAGGTTGGTGTGATGAAGCGGAGTTACTGTTACCGTGCCGAAGTCGATTATTTTCCAATAACAGCACATCCGCCATGAAGTTGTCCCTTTTACTCCTCAGTTTATTTATACAACACAATTTGTCATTTGTTAATAAACAGCATATCAGCATATGTTACCGAAAAAACGGAAAGTGCGACGTCTTGTGGCACTGACACTGACACTGGAGACTCCTTCCATAAACGTTCTGTAAAAGTCTCCTCACAGAAATCTTCACCATGGGAATTTTTTTTCCATCTGTTTGTATGTAGCGTCCGCTATACAAGTCCATGTGTGTGTTGTTACCATAGTAACGATAACATGTTAGAACCAGCACATTGATATTTACCTGTACAGCCAGAACCAATCAGAATCGAGAATCCAATAATAGTAGGATAATAACACATAACTAGTAGAGCTTGAGTGTACTAAGAAATACTAGTATACTATTTGAAATAAGATATCTAAAATAAAGATCAATCTAAATAGTGTCTGGGTGGGCGTGACCTAATATGCTAATGAGCATGTTTGATCAATAGCCCTCTATTGCTCTGTTGCACCCAGTGTGTCACTCGAACAGAACAGTTGGAATTTTTTTAATTTCTTAAAATTATTTGTATCCCGGACAGACGTTACATCAATTTTTGTCACACGAATCTTTTTTTCAAAATATTTTCGATAAATTACCATCAATCTGTAGTAATATAAATATCAAAAAATGTTTATTTCTTTGTTTTTGTCCACTCAGGACCATTGCATTATCTGAAGGCTTAAGCTCCGCCCACTTCTCAAACACATCATGCCATATATATTTCCCTTTATTTATTTACAGAATTTTTAATTGCATTTCGTATTGTATGTATTATGTATAAATGATAAGCACTGTAACTGCAGTCTCTATATTATTCCCTCTGTGTGTTATTTTTTTTCAGTCCATTAATACCCCATCTGATTCAATCATATTTTATCAAAGCATTGATTCGTGACAGTCAGGCTTTGATCAGATCACTTGGGATTAGTCAGGAACGAGCCTCGTCTCTTTGTGTATAAACGATCGAGAGCTCAGCTGCCAGGCTTTGTGATCCTTATATCAAATTTATTTGCTATCAGTCAGACATTAAGATCTGCCCTGATATGATATTTGGCTGATACAATGAAGCCTTCATTAAATTTTCTCTTTCCAGATAAGCAGATGCTGTTGGGTCCGTGCCCAGAACACCTGTTTTTAAACCGGCGCACTGCAGCGGGTCTTACGCAAGGATTTGAATTGTGATTTTTCCTCTTTTTTTTTTTTTCCAGCTGTTTCATCATTTGAAATCATTTTGATTTGATTTCTGATGGATGAAATCTAAAAGCTTATGCGCCTCACAGAGACAGACATGGAGATTTGCATTTCAATTTTCATTTCTCACGTTTGGGCATCTCATGTTTGGAGCTGTGTTATCTCTCATGTGCATGTTCCTTTCATCCATAATCAGACAGAGGAAAAGAAAAAAGACAAACACTGAAGGAGGCCTCATGCTTTTTACCTCAGCCGACCTTTCAGTTCTGATACAACCAGTGAAAAAACCTCAGGAATGTTACATTAAATATGTTATATTAAAAACAAGATTGAACTGCGATGAAACATTGTTTACAAAGCAAGCTGATCAAACCGATCTAAATAGTGTCTACGTGGGCGTGGCTTAATATGCTAATGCACATGTTTGATTGCTAGCCCTCTGTTCGTGGCGACCAACTTGCCACTTGATTAGTGAAACAGAAAAGTTGAAACAGAAGAAAGGAAAAATGTATTTTTTTTAGCTTTGCTTACTATAACAAAGTTATGGCAATCTTCTTCACGTCCATCATTTTTCACATTTTTGGATGAACTAAAAATATTTTTAAAAATCGTTTTTTTTCTCCACTTGTGTCCACTGCATTACACTTCACGATCACATGTCCCTGAAAAGCTTTCTTTCTTTCTTTCTTTCTTTCTTTCTTTCTTTCTTTCTTTCTTAATGCATGAAATTTTAAATTTATGCCCATTTCTATCCTTAATTAAAAGTTACAGTTAAATTAAAAATTACAGAATGTTTGAAACTTTTTCTTTGCTAATCATAAAATAAATATTTTAATTCTAACAAGAGTAAAATATTTTATTAGGTTTTATACAATAAATATACATATAAAATTGTAGATTAATTTGTAAATGTATGATTTTCTCATTCTTCCCAATAAACCTATGTTTAATTAATTTTGTTATCATGGTAAAGGCTGTGTAGGCAGGACAAACACCATCTACCTTGTGATTTTCGTATATAAGCTCCGCCCACTTTGCATTAAAACTAGAGTGATTCTGACCTGCAGACATTTAGATATAGAAAGTTACCAAGTATTCGCAGGCGACCAGAATAAACCTAATTAGAAAGCAGTCATGAATTTCAGTTCCCCTGGACAAGGATTTGCGCCGCTGATGATAGCGGAAGGTTGTGAGTTCAAATCCCAAGACTGGCACGAGAGCCACTGAACAATTTCCCTATCAGGATTATTAAAAGATATCAAGAGCCGTTTAATTGAAGTGACTACTGCCTGTCTTTTTTAGTCTTCCCGGGCGTAATTAGGTTGACGCCTCCCCCGTGTGACTGATAGCAAGAGTTCAGTTCTGTCTTCGCCTCAGTCTTTGCTTCAATTATGCTTCCACTGCCCGTGGCTCTTGCTTGAAAATTATAACAGCTTTCCCCATCGCGATACTCGCTTCCTCCGCTAATCGTTCATTATAAAGTTTCACCTGACTGTATATCATGCATACTCATGCCGCACAGTGTGTCAGGCTACAAGCCCGTGCTTTAATGCATGACCAACCCAACGCAGCGGCAGAGTCATGTTTATGGAATAAAGGCCGCTCGGCGGAGAAGAATACAGGCAATTACGGGAAAAAGAACGGCGCGAACAAACGCAATGCAATTAGGAAAGCAATCTGGGCTGGAATTGGCTTTCCCTCAAAGAGCCGAGCCCTTCAAATAATTGCGTTTCACTTTTTAACACAAACAATAATTAATGCAGCCAAAAACCATCACATTTACCCGTGATGTGCTTTGCATATATAGTCTCTCAGGAGCTGGGATGGATTTTAGTCCTGCTGTGTTCTCTCAAATCAAATACAGAAGCTCATGAACTTGTTGAGAGAAGCAGGTTTTATATGTAATAACATCGAATCATGTACTTTTGCTCATCAGAAGATCGTACACTAGTACGATGGTTTTATATGTATAATGAAATGTTTGGGCTTTGTGCAGTTTTGCGAAAACAAGAAATGAAACACATCAGCTACTTTATGGTATCTATACGTCTGAGTGTTGAATTCTCGATTCTGATTGGTCAGAAGGTGTTGATTCATTTTCTATAACAAGCAGCTCTGAGAGCAGTTCCGGCTGCAAGGTTTATATTAATACGCTCGTTTCGAAAATGTTGTCGTTTCTATGTGTATGGTAGATGCTTAGGGTTTTCTGTAAGGAGATGTTTATTTAACATTTATGGAAGGAGTCTCTAGTGTCAGCGCTTTATAACAGTCAGGGGTAAAGCTGTAACTTTAGGTTTTCAGACACAAGAAAGATTTCCAGACGAAAAGCTGTGAAAGTGAAAGTGGATGTTCCACAACATAAGACGTATAACTGTAAACAGATAAAAAGCATGATGTGTTGATCATTAACAAACAGAAAATTGTAATCGTTGACAAGTTGCTGTGGCGTAAGAGAAATAAAACATTTCGGGACGTGGTGTTATTTTAGAAAATGATCAGCTTCAGGGTTTTATTATCTAATCTCTAAAAAAATACATAACTGAAGATGTTGATGATTTTCACCACAGATATGTCACATCTCGTTTAAAAAAAAAAAAACCCAAGTAGGAAAAGTTCTATTTCCCAGTTTCCGACACCACTCGAATGCAACATTCCTCTCCTCCATTACAGATTCAACAAGTATTGTAGCTAACAGGTAATGGTCTATCGCAACCAAAATCTTTAGCATAAATGCTTGATCAAATATAATAACGTTTGTCTTGCACCTTCAGGGTTGGGGGTTTGATTCCCGCCTCCGCCCTGTGTGCGTGGAGTTTACATGTTCTCCCCGTGCTTCGGGGGTTTCCTCTGGGTACTCGTGTTTCCTCCCTCGGTCCAAAGACATGTGTTGTAGGCTAATTGGCATCTCTAAATTGTCCTTAGTGTGTGAATGGGTGTGTGAATGTGTGTATGTGTGTGAGATTGTGCCCTGCAATGGATGTCCAGGGTATCCCCCGCCTTGTGCCCCAGGGACCTTGGGACCTGGGATAGGCTCCAGGCTCCCCTGTGACCCTCTGTAGGATCCACAGTACAGAAAATGGATGGATATATAGTAAATAAATATTGTAAGTTAGCATGTGCTACACTTTCTGCTACAATTCAGCACTCAGGGAAAAAAGATTGTCCAAGATGGCCACCCCATGACGGCACAGCGTTCCGCTACACTGTGAATGTTTGGTCATATTTATAAATGATCTTAAATCACACAGTGTCCTAAACTGTTAAGAACTGGATATGATTTAAGGCAGATATTTACAAATATATATTTTTTTAAAGTGTGAGATTGATGTCCGTTACCTGTTAGCTATTTTAGCATTGTATTGTCAGAAAACATCATAAACGTCCTGCTTGACATTTACATACATTACATACATAAATCAAGCTTAGTGCTCGTTTCTTTAGTTGTGTCCGCCTAAAGGACGGAGAAGATCTCTGTGAAAACATGGCAAGCATTTTAAGCAAGAGAATGAGGAGCGAGTGTGAGGGGACTAGATAAAGCGGGAGACATGGACATCCTCAAGGTCATGCTTTTGTATTAAGAGATGAGTGATAGCCAGAGGGGAGATATCACAGAGTCGCTGAGATAATGCAAAGAAAAATTATCTGAGTCTAATCTTCCTTTGCACACATGCACGGACACCCGCACGCACGCACACACTTCCTCCCTATACAAACCACGAATGGATAATGCGCTACAGTCTTTTCGTTGATGGTTAACTCTGATGGCATTCATTCATAACTGTCAGCTCAGAATTGAATTATTTTGTGGGATGACTTCACACCACTCGTGTAGGCAATACTCATTGAGCCGAGGCGGCTGACAAATTGTCACAATATCTAATGATTTTTTTTCCTTTTAGAATCCATTTAGGGTTTTAAAGAGCTATTCTCATCAGCTTGTTCATGTGAAAAAAAAAAAAAGCACAGAGAACGACCAAGCGGGAACATCCATGTCCTTCTGAAAGCCCATAGAGAGCTCATACACTCCATTTATAGGGTTCTTCGGTTCAGAGGGTTCCCCTTGGAGAAGGTGTTTCATTTTTCCAGAGTCCAGATCCTCAAATCCAGAGAAAATTCTGGGCTTTTTTTTAATGCATGATGTTTATCTTCCTCAGGTTTCCCAGTGATGCAGGTGAAGATCGACATCTCACGCCAGCAGGTGGAGAAGATCTTCGGGCTGGAGGATTACTGGTGCCAGTGTGTGGCCTGGAGCACTACAGGGACCCAGAAGAGCCAAAAGGCTTACGTGCGCATCGCCTGTGAGTAATGCGAACCATCGAAACCACAACCAAAACTCTAAATCCAATGCATAATGTCCAGGGAAAAAGGCTTATAATTCAACAAGATTCAAAATAGACTTGCTTTAATGAAATGGTCCCACTTACTCCATATATAGTCCATCAAATGAGACATGTACTGTTTGGTGTCCAACATTGCTTCTTTCATTTTGAAAAGATGCAGTAGATGACTTTGCACACTGCAGAGGAAGCACATGCTAGCCTTTACCCTCCCTGGTTGGTAGGGAAGAACTAGCGAGTGTAACGTGAAAATGGGAGGCAGGACGCATAAATTAGTGTGTATAATCCAAGTGTAATCCAAGAATCATTGTCAGCCAAAGTCCATAGCTGGGATGAAAACACAGGCAGGTAGCATAACACAAGGATAATCCATAATAAAATTAATAAACGGGTGAGGGCCAAACCAAAAAGTGCTAAAAGAAACAAATAACAGGGCACATGGGATGGTAAGGTCTTGACATAACAAATCATGATTAGACTTCGCAAGGAGGAACAGAAACAACAGGACAGAAATAACCGAACTAATCATGTTGAGACACGGAACAGGTGAACACATTAGGATAGTCAGCCAATGTAAGAACAGGGGAGAGAACTAAACTGAAATAAAAACTCAACATGGGGGAAGGGGAATTGGGGGGGTGGGGGTGGGGATTTGTGAGCTAGTGGGTGGGTATTGGCTATTACCCAAAAAATTGGGAGAAAATGAGGTTAAAATGAGATTAGAGAGATGAATAGTGTCAATTCATGCAAGTTTAGAAAAGATTATAAAGGCATGCAGAAAAGTTGGATTCAATTCAATTCAATTCAATTATATGGGTGAGATATACTTTCATTATCACAAAGACAGAAAGATGCAAAGACTTTTAAAAGAGACTGTTGTCTCATTGGAACGTCTAGATTTCAGCCAGAGCAATCATTTAACATAAACAGCTTTTCAGAAACATAGAAGAGACAACAATCGTGGACAAATCTGAGCAGACAAGGATTGACCAAAAGTAGACCACTGACAGTGACTGGCCTAGATATGGACATCCGTGAATAACCCTGGTTACTCAGTGCTCACTAGGATTGACCAGTCCCGAGAGTGAATCCTATGAATGGCAGGAATGAGGCGGGACTACACCCTGGATGGGATGCCATTTGATAGCTTCAGTGCAAAAAAAGTCAGAAATCAAAAGAGGAACATTTGTGTAAATGTCTTTTTTTTTTCATCAAACCATTTTCATTTAATGGGTCTCTTGCTCTTGTGGAATTTGCTGTTACTGACACGCTGGAATAAAAAATTGTTTCAGAATTGCATTTGGCCAATCAGTCTAACCACTCGAGCCATGTGTTCCCCGAGGCTGATTGATTCAGATGGGTTTGTACGACTTATTTAATGTTTGATTGGGAAGTTTGATCGGAATAAGCCTGCGGCGTGGTAATCCACTAATCTGCGTTGGCGCACTCGGTAATTGCCTCAAGAGGCCGCACGGTTTCCATATCTGTCACTGTGATAATGCGATTAGGCTCCAGAAGAATCACGTGTGGGCCAGTTATCATGTGGCCTCACACAGGAAGAGGGGATGCTTCATTTTGCTGCTAATGTCTCAGACAATGCAGTCGTCGCCAATCCTGGGCTACGTTTGTGGCTGAGAGCTCCTCGCAATCAAACCGGATTTGTCATGCATCTCAGTGTGCTATTTCGAAATCTGCCACGAGAACAAAAAGGGAGTCGCTCTCATCTTTGGTGTCAGATGTGCAAAGACGAGACACTGTTAAGTTGCTTGGGATTTTTATAGCCCTATTAATCTCATCATGAACATGTAGCATTTAAAGCAGGAAGCGGGGAAAGAGACGGATGCTTTCAATTCGACCTTATTCGAGTTCTGCCTGTCAGATCAGGACGAAATTTTTTCAGGCTGTCCACCGTGTCGCCCCGGACCGTTAAATCCAGTTTAATTAAAATGAATGAGGTGGGGCTCTCGTCAGTAATGCTATGATTGTTCTGGACAGGCATGCAAAATGACTGGCAGTGATGTCTTCACACATGAACTCCACTTTGCTGATATTCTGATATTCCACAAGGCCAGCGATCTCCATGGGCACCACTCTGATGAACATTTATGCAAAAATTGTTTTGAAAACATTCTGCACTACAACTCGAACTCTGTATATTGCCTATAACACGATTTGGAGCACTAAATTCAATCCGAATCCCATCAACACTTGTGTCAGTTGCCTGTGGGTATAGGACGCATGCTATGGTGTGTGTGCGTATATGTGTGTATGTGTGAATCTCTCAGTGTAGAAAATGTGCACTGTGTGTGGTATGTGTGTGTGTGTGTGTGTGTGTGTGTGTGTGAAAGGGCTAGGGAGGGATAATGCAATTGCTCTCAGCTGATGCTTGGCCCAGGGGCTACAGCCATCCTCGAACACATCCAAGCAGCTCTAAATAAGCTCTAGGGCCTGTCCTATGGTTCCATCTCACGCAGGTGGATCATCGCGAGCTCCCAAACAAACAAACAAGTGAGCAAACAACGGCTGTAGACAAGACTGTTGACGCCTACACCGAGTTCTGGAGAAACCTTCGCCTTTCTGTCATAACTAGGCTTGCGATATGTGTTGTGCAGCATGGCTTTAGGTTGCTTTCAGAGGACATTTTCAAGGTTATCCTGATATCTTCAAATGTAAAAAGTTTAAAGACCTTGTTTAACCGTAGTTAACCATGTGTGTTTATGCTCTGCTTCAAATTCAAAACCCCACTACGAAACAAGACAGACTTCAAATCATCTTATTTATAGCCATGAACTAATCACTAATAGTAGTGAAATTGGTAAATGGTAACTGTTGTCACTATAAGGTCATTGCTTATCTACCCAAATTTTTGGCACACCCTGCTCCAAATGCTCACAATGTGGCCTTAAAAAACAAAGATTCATATTCTTGCTTGATAGATCTGAGGAAAAACTTCGAGGAGGAGCCATTGGGCAAAGAGGTGGCACTCGACCAGGAAGTGCTTCTCCGCTGCCATCCTCCAGAGGGCGTCCCCACTGCTGAGGTGAGAGCAACTTGTTTATTGATGAAGCCATCTGCTAATTATGCCGCTCGTTTGATTTAGCCTCGCGTCTGTATCAGCCAATGTTTCGCCACGCGAGAGATTCAGCTCCCGCTTTTTGGCACATCCATTAGCTCCATTAATAATGTAGGCAGTTTTTGCGGAGGGCACAGGACTGGACCAGACTGCGTCCAGCTGCTTCCGCTCATGCTGCTCAACGGAGCGGCCTAATAACAACAGCAGCTCCCGCAGACGTTTGCTGCATGAAATATTCAGCTGCAAGCTGACTCGGTTCTGCCTGCCAGAGTGTCCAAAACTGACTGAATACTCGATATTTGAATTCAGTACTTTTTTTGTGACTCTTCAGCGATTGAAGCTAATCCTCTGTCCTGCTCCCCAGTGACAAAATTAAACTCACTTCTTGAGCAGATGTCAAAGGGGCACCAAACAGAGGCTGTGAAAATGGCTTTTTATTGTTCCTCCATATGTGTGTGTGTGTGTGTGTGTATGTGTGTGTTTGATTCTCCAGGTGGAGTGGCAGAGGAACGAAGAGTTGATCGACCCCAAGGCTGACCCCAATTTCTTCATCACAGTGGACCATAATCTCATCATCAAACAAGCCCGGTTGGCCGACACCGGCAACTACACCTGCGTAGCCAAGAACATTGTGGCGCGACGCAAAAGCTCCTCGGCCGCCGTGATTGTCTACGGTGCGTCTCTCCTTCAACTCCTCATCCCCTTTCACACACTCCATGGCTTTCACCTATCCGATAGATACACAAAACTCTGAGATGGGGTTTGACCTCAAGAGGAGAGAGTAAATCACTTGAAGCTAGGTTGATAGGCAGCTTGGTCTGAGGCACAGAAGGAGATAAAAAAAAAAGATTGACTTAGCCAAAAGCGTTAGCGCTAATAACTGCATGCTAACGTTATAAAAGGGTTTGGATTCAGCATTACTATAGCAGAATCCACCAAACTGTATACACAAACCAAGAGGTTGTGGAAGTAAAGCCATCATTCGTTCAATTTAATCATTAGCAATAACCTTGCAAGACTGACTCATCATGAGCTATGAGATTTTTCAACCCTATGTGTACCTGTACAATTCATACATACTAAAGTCAGATTTTGCCTTTTCAAAAAATCTAATTTGTGACACCCACTTAAAAGAGAAAGACTTCTTTTTTACCATCTCTCACTACGCCACTAGCTAAATTCCATAGCTAGCTAGCAAACTTGGTAGTAATGTAGACAATCTAAAACACTGGCTCCCGATTAACAACAAAACTAGAATGATAGGTGTGTATATGTGTACAAAATGACAATAAGATAAGATGAGATAAGAGAAACTTTATTAATCCCTGAAGGGAAATTCAGGATATACAGTATACAATATACAGTATACACAACGTTTACAAAATATGACTATATTTAAAAGCGCTAATAATATGCTAGAAAGTATGCGAATTACATTTAATATTGTACTTTGTCTTTTTTCTAGCTTTAAAAAGAATTTTTGTGTGTATATATATATTGTATAAGAAACATTATAAAGAGTGAAAGGTCAAGTAGCAAATATTGAAGTAATTTCGTGGTCATAAATAAGAGGAAAACTTCGGTAACCAAGCCCGTTAAAATATGTTAGGTTACAACTCAGCTGCAAAATATTAGCAACAGCCTCTGATATTAGCAAAACATACATGACTAGCTCCATAAATCTCGATGTCGCCAGCTCTTCCACAGTCGTGCGTCTTCTCTCTGTACGCTGGTACTGAAATTGGATAATGAATTGCCTTTATAAGCTAGCTGACCTTTATTATTATGCGCAGCCTTAGCCCATTCCTTATTGCAGACGGAGGTCCCAGGACTCCTCAGACTAAAGCTAGCATACATTAAAGGCACATAATGGGCTCGCGTAATCAGGGCACAGTCAGTCAGTCACATGAGGCAGAAATCAAGAGTTCCAGTCTCCCGGAAGGACACGGGAAAGAGTTTAGCCTTTATCATTTTTATTTAACTGCCGCTTATCAGCTGAGTTATTAGTCATAATGAGAAGGACAGGACGGCGACATGACTTTGGCAAAAAAAAGGATTGGACGTTCGATTTTTTTTGGTTTTTTGTTTTAACACGAACAACTTTAGATATAAGCCAAAAACAACTGTGCTTCAATAGTAAAGAAATTATTTGTAAGGAGAAAGGAAAGGAAGGCCTAATTTTTTTGCTTTTTTTGCACCATTAATCAGAGGCAGAAAAACAGCAAGTGAATGCTAGGTCCACCAACGTGACGGCCAATTTGCCTCCATTGTAAAAAATTAATTACAGCAAAAATCTTTTGAATAGCTTTTCGTCAAAAGGAACTATTAGACCTGTGTTTTTTTTCCTCCCACTATGGCTTCACATTAAAATGTCACTTTACTCATGTGAAGCTTTGCCGGAACTCTCATTGGCTTTGGGGTAAGGGCTGTTATTAGAGCCGTGGAAAAGAAGGGTAGAGATGCATTTTAACGAAGCCGGCTTTGACGTGGCTTGACTGTGTGCTAAGAGGTAATCAGGGCCCTCGCGCCAGCCACCGCTGCACAATTTCCCTCTCGGCGGTGGGCAATCACTGGCACTAGAGAGGCTCCGGAAGTGATTCAGCCTGTGAATTAGGAGCCCTCAGCGGCCTGACTGGTGATCAAGGCTCCCTGACAACAAATCAGTCCCGAACAGAAGAAATCAGATTTCCTTTGAGCTCTGAGAGAGAAGCAGAAAAGAGACGTGGGGCTTGATTAAAAACACAGTGTGAACTTTGGACTCCGGATCATCGCACAATCCTCCAGGCTTATACCATTCGCCATTTGCGGAGTAATGTATTGGCGTCTCGGACTACACAAGGGCCAGCGCGAGCGTGCACACCACACAAGCTTGTGGAAATGAAACCAGTGTTAAAACAGGTCTGTTTTGAATCGAGTAATCAGTGTGTGTGGTTCAGCGAGGAACGTGCCTTTAAAGAAGCTGATTGATTACAGCCGCTGTAGCTTGACAAGGGCAACAGAGTGATAGGAGATGCTTTTATTCTCACAGTGCAGCCATTTTGTTAGGGGAAACTCCTCCACCAGTTGCTTTTAGAGGCATGAAACATCATGAAACCTAGTTTTAGCATTAGCATTGCTTGTGGTCGCCAACTGTGGTTTCTCTAAATCATGGTCTGTAAATTCTACGGAAGTAGAAGTACACTTACAATGAAGATATTATTGCAAATATGCAAAGAAATGCATCTGGGTATGGGGGAAGTCATGGCCATGGTTAGAGAGTCTGACTTGTAACCCGAAGGTGAACCTGAAGGTCGTGGGTTCGAGTCTCAGGCCGGCAGGGATTGTAGGTGGGTTGAGTGAATGACCAGCGCTCTCTGCCACCCTCAATACCACGACTGAGGTGAGACCCTTGAGCAAGGCGCCGAACCCCCAACTGCTCCCCGGGCGCCGCAGCAAAAAAGGCTGCCCACTGCTCCAGGTGTGTGTGTTCACGGTGTGTGTGTGTTCACTACTGTGTGTGTGTGTGTGTGCACTTGGATGGGTTAAATGCAGAGCACAAATTCTGAGTATGGGTCACCATACTTGGCCACACGTCACTTCACTTCACATTTTTCTGGCCCAGAATTTAGCTTCGCCCACTGATTTAAAGATCGTTTCCATAGGATAAGTCATTTTAGAAGAAATGATGAGATGGCTTAAGGGAAGACAAAGGCTCGGCAAAGTTTTTTTTTGCCGAAATTGCAGTTCACTTTGCAGGCAGCAGAGGGCTTAAAATTACAAACCATTCCATTAATCAATCTGATCATTTCCAATAATTCAGTGTGTGACAAAATATTAGCAGATAATCATGTTTGTAGATAAAACACAACCCTTATTGGCTTATTTGCTATAGCCGTTGTTGCTCACTGCCATTAACCAAGTTGAATCCCGTGTATTAGCGCACTACATCAAATATGCAGTGAATAAAACTCTGGCAGCCGTGCTGTTGTAGGAAAACAATCAATGACAGGGTTGTGTGAAGAAGTGGAGTCACTGTTATAAACCGCAAAGTGTTTCATTCCTCTTATACCACAGCAATTTGACAATGGTTACGAAACAAGCTAGTTCAAGCTAGTTCATGTTATTGTTTATGATATAGCAGTTATAAACTGCTATATATTTATCTCTTTCTTGAAGTTAATAAGACAAAGAATTCGCAGCTTGTAATGTTACACTGGAGACTCCTTCCATAAATGTTAAATAAACATCTCCTTAGGGAAAACGTCACAAAATCGGCAATTGCAGGTTTTTTCTTTGTTAAATAACAACGCATTTATCACACCTTTGTGGTGCACGACGTCCTCTTTAACTCACAGCTGGTTAAGTGTGAACTGTTCACCTTCTCAGAATGTAATATCACAGCCAGCACTAAATCAACCAAGTAATACTCCACCTTCATTTTGAGCAGATGTTAGGCATTATAAGCAGCTGCAAGCAAATCCTCCCATCATTCGGAATAATGAAATTATATCCCAAAGCAGTCGGATTGTCCCTGAGCAGAAAAGCCCAAAGCAGAACGAGCAGGCTCTCAAGGAAATTTGGCAACTGGCATGAAACTAAAAGAAGTTGATGAACAATATTTTCATCTTATTCTAATATATTCTTTCACTAAGCCATAGAATGAGTCACTATCAAAGTGCTCGTATTCCGAGAGCACACACACTGTACTGGAAAACTTTTTAACAAGGACGAGTCAAGACACAAACTCTATATTTGTATAGAAAAAGTTAGTTCTGTCATGTATAATGTACAAAACAGGAAGTATATCAGACTGATTGCCTGATGGGATTACAATATCACAAGCCTAATAACTAAAAAAAAAAAAAAAACAACTGAACTTGAATTGAATTCTCATTCAATTCTCCCACTGAATTCTTGATTCTGATTGATCAGAAGGTGTTGACTTTTCTCAGCTCAGACAGTCTGGCTGTAATTCAGATTCTCATGCTAATATGTTATCGTTTCTGTAGTAACAGCTCATTTTAAGGTTTTTGGAAGGAGTCTCCAGTGTCAGTGTTTTGTAACCGTCAGTAATTCTTTCCTCCATGGGAAAGTCTTCACGACAGAGGAATTTACCTTTTGCGGTTTCTAAATAATAAACTATTTACAGCTGCTATAATGTAAGCGTTGACAAGAAACAACTTGTCTTGTGGACGTTTGAGAACATTAAAAGTAACCATAAATGGATCGAAACTATGAGTTATCCTTAATTAATAATTGGAATTAGAAAATGGAATTTCATTATGAAATTCAGCCCTTATTGTTAAGTCTCTAGTAAGGCTAATGGAAGTCACACACACAAACAACATAGAATAAGACTTCTGATTCGTTTCCGCATAAGGTGGTGTAAGTCAGGGTGAAAGGTGCTGCTTGTCGGGTAACCCTGACTTGCTCTGTTCGTTTCTTTGGTGGGCGAGCAGTGAACGGCGGGTGGTCCACGTGGGCCACGTGGTCGGCGTGCAGCGCCGTGTGCGGCCGCGGCTGGCAGAAGAGGAGTCGGAGCTGCACTAACCCCGCCCCCCTGAACGGAGGCTCCGCCTGCGAGGGCCAGAGCGTCCAGACGAGCGCCTGCACGGCCACCTGTCCAGGTAAACGCCCACCGTGCTCGCTTCCTAGTGCGCTGTGTGGCAACGCTGCTTAAAAAAAAAACAGCTTAGACTAGTGTAACTGGATTAACGAGTAAGTTAGTAATCTGCCATCACTAACGCGCTAATCTGTGTAAACCGGCTGGTCTAAGCTGTTTTTTTAGCCTATATTGTAGTGGTGGAACTGTGTGCTACGATTCTCTCTGCGCTGTAGAAGCTGTGCCTCTGAGTTGTCATTCAGTTTCCCCACCGCTACATCGGCCTGTCAGCGTATCTTTCCCCTTTCATCGTGAGATCACTGACTCACCTAACGTTAACTTAAGCGAAAGTTCAGCACGTCACTCTCTCCGTGCTCAAAAGATGGAGAACTGACAGGGAACAGCATCAGTTTCAGTCACAGTGGACTGACAAGTGCTTGTTCGCTAAAAAACGTGTGCCACAAATTCTCAGCTGCTATGTACTCGTTTTTGGACAAATATAAAATGTCTTGCAGGCAGTAACAGGAATAATGATGATATAACATTCTCTTATCAATCCTGCTTAGCTAGCTTTAAAGGCAGTTGCAACACATTCTATGAAGGCCATATACTTAATTATCTATGAACACATTCACAACATGCTGTAAAATATTCATAGTGCGGTATAATTATTCAGGAAAATGTGTTGAACTTTTTACACAATGTTTATTATGCATTTTAAAGTGTTTGGAACACATCATAATGCTAATAGCATAAAAGAAACTCAGTTTCAGTTTGAAGAGTTGGTAACACTTTCTAACACTTTCTATATGTGTAATAACCTATGAATACATTCATAACTTGTTATAATGCATTCACAAGGCATTGCAAACTTTATTATAATCATTTATGAAAAGGCAATACACAGGTCTTGTGATGCTCTTGTGAATTGTTACTGGTGTTATAATGTGTTCTATGAATACTACTTATAACATATGTTCATACACAGTTCATAACGCATTATAAAGATGGCGTAAAGCATTTTCATAAATAATAATAATAATAATGCCTTATGACTGCATTGATATAAATGGGGTCATAGTTCATTGTAACTTATTGTGACCTCATTGAAATTATTCATTGTTTATTGCATTATGTATGTTAATAACTGTAGTATAGTCAACTATTTATCATTTTATTATGTTTAGGTGAAATTTTGGATTTGATTCCGTTGTGACGAAATGTCATATTGTAAATGCCGATGTTTTAATAATCTTTATTCAAATATTGTTATAGATCATTATAGATGTGGCCTTCATAGAAAGTGTGCTGAATAGTTACAAAAAAAAAAAAAATTTAAAAAAAAACTCGTCTTTAACGAGTACTGTAAGTCTGTCTCACCCAGAATCTTTTATTTAAATCTCCATATAGTTCCTTTAAAATAACAATATTATGTTTGTGCTGGTGTGATTATTATTATAATATAAAGCTTATGGCCAAAAGTGGTATCACCTGTAAACCTTATATGAGAGATATACATAGTCACTTAGGGCCTCCAAGCCACCAGGGGGCAATGTAAGAATGCAAGGTAAAAGAGATCCTCAGTTTATCCAAAATGGCCGCCTCTTTAACGGTGCAGTGTTTAGCTACACGGTCACCTGTACCCGTTTAAACATTTGGAGGCGCAGCCAGTAGGGGTGGAGTGATACCAAACTGCTCTGAGGTAAAAGTGATCCCTAGTTTAATCCAAAATGGCCGCCTCTTTAACAGCACAGTGTTTAGCTACGTGGTCACCTGTACCCCTTTAAAGATTGGGAGGCGGAGTCAATGGGGTGGAGTGACACCAAACTGCTCTAAGGTAAAAGTGATGCCTAGTTTAATCCAAAACGGCCGCCTCTTTAACAGCTACACAGTTAGCCCCGTCATCACTAAAGATATCAAAATTTTAAGAATTTGGGTGAGATTTTAGATGACCTTCACTATACCAGACCAGACTATAGGGGTGGCGTGATACCAACATGCACTGAGGTAAAAGTGATCCCTAGTTTAATCCAAAATGGCCGCTTTTTTAATGGTAAAGAGTTCAGCTACATGTTCAGCCACATCATCACTGAAGATATCAGAGATTTAAGATCCTGGGTGGGATTTTAGACGAACTTAGGCGGGAAACTAAACGTAAAAGCAAACGTCAGACATGAAACGCGTCCTGGCTGATCGACTGCTTTTACTAGCTAGCAGTTTTAGCAGCATGCTGTCTGTGGTTGCTTGGCCTGATGCGTGTGGTGTTTATTATTCATGGCTAACCCTCATGCTTTTTATTTGCTGTGCGTGCTTTGCTGTTGCCACATGTGGACTCGGTGCCTTGCTGCGAGTAGGCCAGAGTTCGGGATACGGCCAAGCTGCTTGCGCACTCATGAGCATTAGTGTGCGATTTCACGCAGCGTGCTACTAACACAAACACACACAAACAGAGAGAGAGAGAGAGAGAGCAGCGTGACTGGTTATCCTCGGTTTTTATCGATCGTATGCAGTTTGAAATGGAGGTGCTGATGCTTTGCTTCCACGCTGATGTCGGAGACATGACCCTCTCCTGGCGGCACGGTTCATTGCTAAAACAGCATTATGAAAGCATTAGTGCCCGGCGGGGGAAAAAAAAAAAAAACATAAGCCAAATGGTGAAGGAAATCGAATCTGTCAGCTGAAGCTCCATCTCTTTCTGTCTCCGTCCGAGTTCAGCTACTTTAGCCGATCTCCTGTTTCGGTACGCAACACACAGTGTAATTTAATAAGACGCCACACAGTAAGTAAACGAAGCCTCGCAACAATACAGCAGGCAAGAGGGGCATCACAGCACCCCAGTGGGAGTTTTAGCGTGTGGATGGATTTCACATGATTAGGGCACAAATAGCATCATCCTGCAGCGAGGGAGAAGGAGGAAGCTGAGGGAAGGAGAAGGTGGAGGAAATTGGAAATAGACTGCACGTGAGAAGAAAGATTTGATAGAGAGAAATGAATACATGGAGAAGTGATGCAGGGAGGGGAGAAGGAAAGAAAAGCTCTGTACTGTGGTAAAGGGGGGCAGTTGCCACCCCGTATGTTGTGCTTTCCTCCTCAGTTGCCATCCCACATCTCCTATTTCCCTAATTTTCACACTCAGTGTGTATTCACACAACGAATGTACATTGTTAGGAAATAGGGTTTAAATCTAGAGCACTGAGAATGGGTTATTTGGTTTGTCTGTCTGGGGAATCATTAAAGACAATATGAACTATAAACTACAAAAAATGTGGCATCTTGTCTATATTAAAATGACTTTTTGACATACTGTCACTGGGGTGGCGTGCTGGCGTGAGTATTTTTGTGTGAACAGAGATATTTTTGAAAACGTTCATGTGAACGGAGATATTTTTGAAAACGTTCATGTGAACGGAGATATTTTTGAAAACGTTCTTGCGAACGGAGATATTTTTGAAAACGTTCTTGCGAACTGAGATATTTTTGAAAACGTTCATGTGAATGGAGTTATTTTTGAAAACGTTCATGTGAACGGAGATATTTTTGAAAACGTTCTTGCGAACGGAGATATTTTTGAAAACGTTCTTGCGAACGGAGATATTTTTGAAAACGTTCATGTGAATGGAGTTATTTTTGAAAACGTTCATGTGAACGCAGATATTTTTGAAAACGTTCTTGCGAACGGAGATATTTTTGAAAACGTTCTTGCGAACGGAGATATTTTTGAAAACGTTCATGCGAACGGAGATATTTTTGAAAACGTTCATGTGAATGGAGATATTTTTGAAAACGTTCACGTGAACGCAGATATTTTTGAAAAACGTTCATGTGAATGGAGATATTTTCGTAGATCTTCCTTCATCAGTGCTCATTTGTTCAGCAGTAAATTTTCATAAGGCATTAATACTATCCAGGCAGCCATTTTGGTTATTTGATTGTATTCCATTTTCTTTTAGATCTAATTGTTCACGTTTTGCAGACATGAACATACGAGAACAGACGACTATAATATAACAAACATGAAAAAACACATGAACCCTGTAACCCCATGTAATAATTTCAAAAGGGTGAGCTGAAGGTAAAAAGAGGAAGGAGTGCACGTGAATGAGTGATAGAGGAAAGTGAAGGAGAAAGAAGGATATGGAGAGAGAGAGAGATCTGTTAGCTCTGGGGATGTAATGCAACACCCGCAGTGTCCGGCGCACGCACTCAGCTCCAGCGCGTTCACCTGAGACAGAGAGAGCGACCCTCTCCCGCACATTCATCACCGCACAAACACGCACTCGGACAACCGCAGGCGCTAAAAATCACAACGCACACTTCATCCCGATTTATCAAAGCCACCGCCGGCGAGCTCGACGGGCATAAATCATCATTTGCTGACTGGCATCAGGTGCCTGAAAACAGCTCAGCTCGGCACACGGACCCATCGGAGAGCTCTGATAAACGAGCACTGGAGACACACACAGCACTGCGAGGCCAATTCTGGATACCGTGTGTGTTTGTGTGTGTGTGTGTGTGTGTGTGTGTGGGAGGCAATATTTTTACGTAGCAGATGAAAGTTTTACAGAAATCTTAATGGACATGTCTCTCTGCTACAATAACATGATAATATGATAAACCGTGATAAAAGCACTGATCTTGATCAACATTAAATGTAGCTATAAATGGATAAAGGAAATCGTATAGCATTCAGTCAATGCTAAAAATTTACACGACAAGCGGTGAACTCTTCAGAGTCTTATGAATATAGAACATCAGCGTGCGTAATCAGAATGCAGCATCGCAGAGGAATTAATCATTTAAATCATTTGGTAGCTGATCCGACGCTAACTGACTACATTAGAATAATGTAAAGAGTGTGTTATATAATAAAGCTCTGTGTGTGTTTGTGTGTGTGTGTGTGTGTGTGTGTGGTTCTGTAATTACCAAGCTCTAACACTTTGGCTATTATTTGCTCCCATGTGAAGAGTGTAAGGTAACACTGTATGTGTGTATAGCTAGTGTTCAGTTCAGTTGTGTGTGTGTGTGTGTGTATGTGTGTGTTATAATGGCTACATTGATCTTGATGATCCTTGTGTCTGTTGAGTCACACTGTTTAGGTCTGCAGTGCGCTGAAGAGGCTCTTTCAGGCTTAACAGCGCTATTCTGAGACGTCACACAGTGCGACTTTACACACACACACACACATATATTCACACACACTCTCCGCATACATAGTGCACACACATACACACACTGAACTGAACCTGAATCCTCCACACACAATGCAGATTACCCTCAGTAAACAGTACATAGGGACAATGCACAGAAACACTACACAGGGACACTGCATAGAAACACCATGCAACTGAAAAGCAATACCCTACGAAAGCAGCCTTCTGAACATGAATGCTCCAGATAGTGTGTATTGTAGGGAATAGGGAACAGAGTGGCATTTGGAACACAGCCCAGGATCCAAAGGCTCCAACCACAAACACAACAGACATCTGAAAATCACACATAAACACTACATAGGGACACTACATAGGGAGTATGCTGTATAATACCCTCACTAAACACTACATAGGGACACTACGTAGGAACAATACTTACATTAATGACCCACTACATACTCCGTAGGAACAA
The DNA here is from genome assembly GCA_022985145.1 of Pangasius djambal. NCBI lineage: Eukaryota > Metazoa > Chordata > Actinopteri > Siluriformes > Pangasiidae > Pangasius > Pangasius djambal. The sequence continues at coordinate 21,701,604 of CM040987.1, read as the reverse complement.
CACTCTGCATTAATGACCCACTAAACACTACGTAGGGACACTACTGTACATTAATGACTAACTAAACACTACATAGGGACACTACTGTACATTAATGACCCACTAAACACTATGTAGGGACACTACTGTACATTAATGACTAACTAAACACTACATAGGGGCACTACTGTATATTAATGACTAACTAAACACTACGTAGGGACACTACTGTACATTAATGATTCACTAAACACTACATAGGGACACTACTGTACATTAATGACCCCCTAAACACTATGTAGGGACACTACTGTACATTAATGACCCACTAAACACTACGTAGGGACACTACTGTACATTAATGACTCACCGAACACTACGTAGAGACACTCCATATGGACACTACATGTGCTGATGTAGTGAGCATGTGTATGTTTGTGCATTAAATCATTTATCATCTCAGCTCCAGCACACACGATGACACACACACCTTATGCATAAAGACATTTACACACACACACACACACACACACACACACACAGATACACACACCCTTTTTCCATGCACTAGCAATTAGATATAATAGCTTTTGAAGAAAGCGTCAGCACTGACAGAGGTTGTCATCTTTTGGCCATGAAAAAATGGCGTCTCATTTGTGAAAGGTCTTGCGAGAGTCGACACCCGCCGGCGCTGATTAGCGTTTCGCAGCTTTTGTTTGCTAACTGCTTCCGCGTGTGTCGCGTCCTTCCTCCTTGAGTCCATCAACCATGGGCAAACTGAAATATCATAAAATAATAATAAAATAAATGAGTGCACTACAAAAGGGCACCTTCATGCTTCTGTTTTTTTCAAATAGATTAGCATTAGATGACATGAGGAAGAGATTTTAGCTTTTTAGCCAGTGGGTGAAGTAAAAAAAAAAAAAAAAAGGTGGTGCATTCACACGTCAGAGGTTTGACTAAAACTTAAAATAATTTTTTGGCTAAAAAAGGCTGTCTTAAATAGCAAGATTTGTTTCGGACAAGGAGGCGTGGCCTCTGAGCTTCAATCTCAGTGATGGAGGTGTGGCTTCTGTGCTTCAATCTCAGTAAGGAGGCGTGGCCTCTGTGCTTCAGTCTCAGTGAAGGGAGCATGACTTCTGTGCTTCAGTCTCAGTGAAGGAGGCGTGGCCTCTGCGCTTCAGTCTCAGTGAAGGAGGCATGGCCTCTGTGCTTCAGTCTCAGTGAAGGGGGCGTGGCCTCTGTACCTCAGCGAAGGGGGCGTGGCCTCTGTGCCTCAGTCTCAGTGAGGGGGGCGTGGGGCGTGGCCTCTGCGCCTCAGTGAAGGGGGCGTGGCCTCTGCGCCTCAGTCTCAGTGAAGGGGGCGTGACCTCAGCTTCAGTCTCAGTGAAGGAGACGTGGCCTCTGTGCTTCGGTCTCAGTGAAGGGGGCGTGGCCTCTGTGCCTCAGTCTCAGTGAAGGGGGCGTGACCTCTGTCCCTGAATTACACTGTATTGCAGTTTGATTTGTTGATCCTGTGCATTGGAAAGCAGAAACACACACTCCTAGTGTCATATATAATCCAAACAAACAAGGAGCAAATAAAATTCAGCACAGAAGATGAAGATCCTCACAAGTTGAACTCCCTCTCACCTCTTTTTTTCTCTGTCTTTCACTCTTCTCTGCTTTTCATAGACTCTCATTTGGCCTTCCCACTCCATGTATCATCGTCTGTTTTTTTCACTCTATTGTAGATTCCTTAACGCTCGGCTTTTGAATCTGCATAGCTTTATATGCAACACACACGCTCGCCGCAGAAGATGTGTATGCTGTGCGCAGCAGCTGAGCCAAAATAGATCAAATGGTAAAATATTGCTGTTTCTTGCGTGCCTGTGTGTGTGTGAAGAACCGTGGATCTGTTAGAGATTCTGTATGGGAAGCCGTTTTTTTTTTCCAGAAACGTTTCAGTGCCTGGATCTACGGTACAACTTTTCATTACGCCGACCGCAAACGGAGGGAAATGGAATAACAGATTAGAGCAGTCTTTTCTTGATGAGACTGGAGGGTGACAAACAGTTCTCCTTGGGGGAAGAGGGAGGCAAGGAAGAGTGTTAATGCTCCTTAGGCTGCCTGTGTACTGTCCCAAGACAGTATTTAGTGAGACAAGCTCCATATGTAGTGTTAAGTAAGTGTAATGTACAATAAGCTTTCTATGTAGTGTCCCTATGTAGTGTTAAGTGAGTGTAGTGTACAATAGGCTCTCTATGTAGTGTCCCTATGTAGTGTTTTTAGTGCTGGTATTGTACTTTCTATGTAGTGTCCCTACGTAGTGTTCAGTGAGTGTAATATACAATAGGCTCCCTATGTAGTGTCCCTATGTAGAGTTTTTAGTGTTGGTATTGTACTTTCTATGTGGTGTGCCTATGTAGAGTTTAATGAGAGAAATGGACAATAGACTCCCTATGTAGTGTCCCTATGTAGGGTTTAATGAGAGAAATGGACAATAGGTTCTCTATGTAGTGGCCGTATGTAGTGTTTAGTGAGTGTAATGTGTAGTAAGATCCCCTTGTAATGTCCCTAGAGTTTTAGTGAGTGTATAATAGAGTTTTAGTGAGTGTATAATAGAGTTTTAGTGAGTATAATGTACAGTAGGCCCACTATGTTGTGTTTATTTGTGTATTAGATCTGGTCAAAGACCTGTTACGTGTTTATTTTAATAGGATTATACAGTTATACACGATTATAAATTTGGGATTCACACAAACCCAAATTTATGAAAAATACTATTGTTGAGGATAGGTAGAAGACGGGGCTGGCGCTCATAGCTTGTCTTTCAAAGTGTTAGGCCACGCCTCCTTCACTGGGTCTGGCAGGCACAGAAGCCACACCTCCTTCACTGAGCCGGACATGCATACAAGCCACGCCCCCTTCACTGGGTCTGACAGGCACAGAGGCCACGCCTCCTGCACTCAATCCGACAGAAAAACACCACAAAAAGAAATCTGTTCCAAACAATAATTTCATCATTTTCTCGATTACTGTTATGAATCGACGCAGCTATGTCATAAAAATTGTGACCGTTTCGGCGATTTGTGAATCTTTACACCTCTGGTGAGTTTATTGTGCGATTTTCTCGTCCTGTCAAGGACATGATGGCCGGAGGTGGCTCTGTGATTTCTGAGTTGTAATGGCCCTCCTGCCGTCCCGCTAAAGAGCAGCAGGGACGCCCTTCCACTTTGTCCTTGACGACATGACAATCAGACCTGCTGCTGTGTTATTGAGTCTCACACACACACACACACACACACACACACACACACACACACTACTCCTTCCACCACTAGCACCGAATGATTGGAACCTTGCGGCATTTGCTTCAATGCTGTCCAGAGAAAAGCGGTTGAGGTCAGCAGGCCATCACAGGCTCTATTTTTCTGTTTCAGAAACGGCATCTGGTGAAAATTTACCACTGCTTTTTACCTTTCAGTCTTTCATGATTTGGACGTTTGACATGTGTACAAGTGCCAGTCTGCATGTAGCTCTTAAAGAACAGGAAATTAAATGGCTGCTCCAGGAGCTAAAAGAGTACTCAAGCAAACTCAAGTCCAAACTGAGGTGAAGTAAACAACCGCTCACAACAAAAGGCTGAGTTTTCCACAGCACACTCCAAAAAGTCTAAAAACGATGTCTTTATTTGACTATTAATGGAGACGAAATCAGGTTTTTGCTCTCACAACTGACATCGCCGGCGATTTTTCCTGGCCAGCCATGACCAGGAAATATAAGGAAGAATTATTGACCATGCCTTCTATTTCTGTCAATCAAAATGATGTTAGCCAATCAGATATGTCTGTTAGCTCAGGCATAGAACTCCTTTCATGGGGAAAAAAGTCACTGATGATGTCATAGTTTGCATTTTTCACATATTCATTGTATTATCTTGATGATTTGTATATCATGAAGAAAACATGAAGAAAGAAGCTTTTTGAAGAACAGAATAGAATAAGATGGAAATTTGAGATTTACAGTATACAAGGTTGTGGCTAATTTTTGGTGTGCGATGTGATGTCCCACTTGAACTGATTAAAAAAAAAATTAATCAAGCTAGCAAGCTAGGCTAGTTCGTTAGCTGATACTAGGGTGAATTGGTAAAAGTGTTGTTATGGTTACAGTGTGCACAATTTTGCTTGTTATGTATCTGGTTAAAAAACGGAAAGGTGGGCCTGTTATTATAAACACTGGAAAAAGGGGTAACAGATCTCTGGAGAGTAAAATGAAATAAAATAAAAACTCAAAAGCAGAATCAAGCCTTCCATCTCCCACCTAGCTTCTTATTTTCACCTCCATTTTAGATTCATGGTGCAAATCTGAAATCTGAAACGGACGATTAACGCTTGAACGTTCGTCTTCATTTTCTCACTAATTCCCGCTTACATCAGGCCCCTGTGCTTTAATAAGGCACGGATGGCGCCGCTCATAGCCATGCAAGGACAATTATGTGATTGGTTCCACTTTCTCTATCAAATGTAACAGTTTGGATCCTGACCAGAGGCTTCGTCAGCACCTCACACACACACATACACACACATACACACACTCACACCAGCAGTAATAATCTCGCCAAGCCGAATTAAACCCTTGGCACCTTTTTAATTCATTCCCGGCAGGACAGCTGTGACTAAACATCTTTATCGTCCATAAGCGCTACTGATGAATGACTCGCTCCTCTCCTAATGACCCCGACTCACATTGGTGTGTGTTCTTAAAATCCGTTATTTAGCCGAGCCATGACCTTTGGGCTGTCGTGTTGGGGTGTTAGGTTGGAGCTGTTCAGTAAATAAGCTGTCGTGTGTGTAGGGATGGATTAATGAGGGGGGTCAGACTGAGACGTGTGTTTCGGTAGGATTCTGTTCCGATTATTTAAAAAATAAATAAATAAAATCGCAGTACCCCCAGGAGAGCTCATTAGCCCAGCAGTAACCTTCCTGAGGCCGCTCATGCCCTGGATCCTTACGTCTTCCTGGATGCCAAATAACGAGAGTGAAACCTTGGGAAGAAATAGGAAATTTGTGGTCTATTACACACACACACACCCACCCACACACACACACACAAAACAAACAAGCAATGTGTGCCCTCAAACCATCTCTTCTCCCTTGTTTTAATTTGTTGATTCTCATAATAGCAGCTCGGGAGGGCATTTTTAAAGCTACCTGTAGGTCATATAGGAGCTAGTTAGATCTAATGGTGTGGTCATAAGCCATAAAAAATGTATGTGTGTGCAGCAAAGAAAATCATCGGCACCATCAGCACCATCAACACCTGTGTGACAGGATATAGGTTGTGTAAACCACATTGTTCCAGTCACAGAGACAAACAGGCAAACGGGGTGAGAGAAAAATGTCTCAGAGTGTATTTGCTTGTGCATGTGTATATATATATATATATATATATATATATATATATATATATATATATATATATATGTGTGTGTGTGTGTGTGTGTGTGTGGCTAAATCAGCTCAGGCTCAGAGCTGTAATAACCACATATATTCTGTACTGCCTGGAATGGTCTTATGATTCAGTAATGCTATTTTCTGTGTTTTGTTTCTGTCTCTGTGTGTGTATGTGTTAGTGGATGGAGGCTGGAGCGAGTGGAGTAAATGGTCAGCGTGTGGGGCCGACTGCACCATGTGGAGGAGTAGGGAGTGCACCCAGCCAGCACCGGGTACCGGTGGCAAAGCGTGCCAGGGTCTCGACCTCCAGTCACTAAACTGTACGAGTGAACAGTGCCCACAGAGTGAGTATCGAACTAACATACACAAATGCAGCGAATCAGTGCGGGGAATTTGCTACTTTAACCAGTAGATTATGAGTTATTAGATAGAGTTATGTGGGTTCAAAAGATTATAGCTAAAACAGTCATAGCAAGTATCTTTATTTCTCCATAATTTAATGTCATTCTGCGCCAACATCAGACTTCTGGTAGGAGGTGTGGCCAAAAGTTTGAAGGTGCAATGTAATTCGGTCGATAAATAATACCTATATACACAGGTTTATATTAATGCACTCCTTCTAAAATGTTATCGTTTCTATAGTAACAACTCAGTCAGAGGGAATCACACAGAGGATGCTCCATGTAATCTAATTCTTCTTATAAATTTAGGAGACATTTATTTAATGTTCATGGAAGGAGTCTCCAGTGTCAGCACTTCATAACAGTCAGTATAGGACTAGAGGACTTTGCATTTTTCTTGATAAGATGACAAACTCCATTTTTTTGTCCTATTAACGTCAAGAAAAAGTAAAGCCTGTTTATAGCTGCTATAACTCGTTTCATGTGATGTAACTATAAATGGCTAAAAAGTATGCCGTCTTTCTTTAATGAATTTTAAAAAAACTGTCATTGTTGGCATATAAGAGGAATAAAATATTTCAGGATGTGCTGTTATTGGAAACCAATCAATGTCAGGGTGGTAACAGTAACTTCGCGTCGTGTCATGGCACATCACGCCACCCAGGTTGATTATTTTCCTATGACAGCACACCCCACTAGTGTTTTATCCCTTATAAATAGTGTTACTAAGTCAAACAACATCCTATGGATCGGAAGTGTGATTATTTACACACGCAGACTGAACACGGTTAAAGTGGTGTCATGGTCTGGGATAAATTTGATGTTTCTATTGTTTTTTTGAATCCTTAATGCTTCATGTTATGATAATGTAAAAATGACACACCATGAAACTTTATGTATGTGCTTAGCTTGGTTTCTGTAATCAGCATCAAAATAAAAATATATTTGAACAATTATTACAGATTATTACAAACACAGTTACAGATATTTTCCTGTAAAATAAAATGACTTGGACTGGGTCAGAGGGAAAGAGCATTGCTAATCAGTGAACAAAACATGGGTAATAATTTAGCAATTTCCCCCCAAACAATTAAAAATTTCATTTTTGTATTTTTTGTGTTCGGTGATATTTATGTGTTTATTTTTCATAATTGATGAAATCAGCTGTTCGCTTTTAGACTCTACTGCAGTGCGAACAAATCTGATAAAATGTGACTGAGTTTGTCGTCACAAGGGGATCATTTCTAATGTAAATCATCTCATGTGCATCATGGACGTCCTCCATCTTCCCCTCATCTCCTCTCATTTCCTTTCCTCTTCCTCTTCCTCTGTTGACCTTTTCTGTTTTGTTCCTGTTCCTATTAACTTTTTGCTCTTTCTTTCATTTTTCTGCTTCCCTTCTCTCTCTGTCCTGTTTTTGTTTACTGCCTGACCTTTTTCCTTCTTCTTCCCGCTTCCTGTCCTTTCTCTTTTCTTCCCCAATTTCCTATTCCACTTCCCTGTTCCTGTCCTGATCTCACATCTTCCTTTCTTTTTCATTCTGTTTCCCTAGCAATTTCATTTTTATCTCCACACCCTCCTTTTTTCCTTCCTTATTCTTTTTTTTTTACATTTCTTTTAATTTTACTTCTGACATCCCATCTTTTGTTTTCTTTCTCTCTTCCTTTCTTTTTCCCTTTTCCCCATTCTCTCCATTCCCTATTCCTTCTTCTCTCATTTTGAAGGAAAATTATTATTTTCTTGTTATTTCTTCTCATCTTTTTCTTCCTTTTCTTGTTCTTTCTTTTGTCTCTTTTTCTCTCTCATCTTTTTTCCTTTTCTCTTCCTCTTTTCTCCTGACCTCTTCTCTTTTCCTATCATTTTCTTCCTTCTTTTTTTAAATCTTTTTTCTCTTTTCCATACTTTTCATTTCCACTTTCATTTTCTCCTCTTCCTCACATTTTTCTTTCTTTTTATATCATTTACTTTTTTCTCTTTTTCTTTTCCTCTTCCACTTTTTTCTCCTGACCTCTCCTCCTTTCCTTTCCTTTCCTTTCCTTTCCCATTCTCTCTATTTCCTCTTCCTCTCCTTTTCTTTTTCCTTCCTCACCTTTTTTCTTTCTTTTCTTTTCCTCATCCTTCTCCTTTCCTACCCTCATCCTATCATTTTTCTTTCCCATTCTTCTTCTCCATTTCCTCATCTTTTTTCTCTCCTTCCTTTTTCCTGTCCTTCTCTTTTCCGCTTCCAGTATTTTTTTTCTCTTGACCTCTATTCTTTTCCTCTCCTTTCCTTTCCTTTTATTTCTTGCTGACCTTCTCCGCCTTCTCTTCTCCACATTTTTTCCTTCTTTTCCTATCCTTTACTTTTCCCTTCTTCTTTTCTTTTCCTCTTCCACTTTCTCTCCTGATCTCTCCTCCTCTGCTCATGTTGGCTTCACCTTCCTCTTCTTTTCCGTCCCTCATCCTTTTGTTTACCTCTTTCTCTCCATTTTAGAAAACTTGCTTTAAAACCTGAATTTTGGGTGCACCGACTCAGAGCAAAAGTGTTACTCGCGTTCTCCTCCGCTGCTTTAGTTTGTCAGCAGGTCATGGCTGAAAACACGCTTCAATTATTCATTGCATACAGAATTTTGCATAAAATAATGCCCTACTTTTTTGCATGCTTAACCACACTGCCACTTTATGCAAACTTGTAAACACACGGTGCTGAACTCTGAACAGTCCCTCCTAAGTGGTTGTGAAGACATCCAGACAAACTCTATATATAAAAACGTGTCTGAAACAGTGCCCGGCTCCATAATCACTGCTCCTTATTAAAAGTAGGGGACTTTGTTTGGAAACTAACTTAGCACAATGCATGAGTTTATTGGATATAAAATACAGCCATTGGTTTTCACTTACAATTCTGACAATCAGAGCTAAACGGAACTACTTCCTGTTTCCGCTGCGTGATCTTAGCTAGTCAGTCCACGTGGTAGAGTCTCTGAATGACCAGGACAGTGTCTTAAATCGACAAAGAGTGAAAGAAATAAAGAGAGAGATTGCATAGATGCTGTTTCATGGATGAATAGAGGAGTGATGAGAGGTTTCTATTTTTCCCAAAGTAGAGTTCATGCCTGAATCCTCCACTGTGGTTTGAGGAGATACTGAAAGAATAGAAAGTAGATGTTTTGCATTCATCTGTTTTGTGGTTGAGTTGCCAGTCAGAAAACTCCTGAGGTGCTTTTCCACCACCATGGCGCTGGAGCAAGCACATAATCTCAAACCATTTTTGTGATTTTTCCACCAAAACTGTTTATTACCATGGTAGCACCAATGTCAGGAGCTTGGGCCGGAGCTTATTACATCAACATGAGAACAAAGCAAGTCAAGTTTGGTACAAAACCACCATTAAACAACAAAGAAAACCGAGAACAGGATGAGCAGTAAAGAAGGTTTTGAAATTTAATTAAAAAAAAAAAAGAGAAATCAAGATCATAACTCTAAATGAGTGATCTGTGAGGCAAAAAACGTTTTACTATCAGTTGCAATGAAAGTAATGGAAGCTACAATTCCTAACACTAGCAAAACATGGTACATCGTCATTAATAAATTAAAAGCATACAATATCATCAGGTATCATTAGGTCGTCACGTGCTGGATGTTGTGTATGACACCAACTTGGGTTCTCAAAGCCAGAGATAAACTGTAAAACATATGTCATGTACATAAAAGACATTTGTAAGTACAGACCCTGAAAAGATTTTGGCACTGAAAGTAATGCTGAGACCATTGACAACTTGGGCTAGAGTTCTGTACAGCTTCTGCTTTGTAGTAGATAAAGCACAACTAAAGACTCTTTGGTAGTAGTTGTTGAATTTAAATATGAATTTGTAGGAAGTTATCTAGGAGCTTCAGGTGTGGTCTTTCTCCCAAACCTCAGTTATTTCATAACTTCATTTACTTTGAACAAACATGGAGGACCAGACTGTGGATCCAACCAAGGGGTCTGCTTACAGATCTAAGCATTATGCTAACACGCACTTACAGCATTTTGATTTTGACCAAATTTGAGTTCTCACGTGTCCTTCTTGGTGGAGGCAAATCCATAATTCTGCTCACGAGACCAAAGTTCATTCAAACAACATCCTCTAACAAATGATATGTGGAACTGTAAAATGTGGCGAGAACTCTGAGAACTTGGGCTGTTGGGAGTTTTGGGCAGCTTCTACTTTGCGCTAGATAGCCAGACTCCTCCCACTAACAGCTCTTGTTTGAAAACAAGAGCCAGGAGTTGTTGAATAATACAGAGGAGATGAGGATGTGGTGGTACAGAAACGTCATCACTAGTGGACAAAGAAAAAGATGGGAATTCACGGTCTAACTAGGAAGAAGATGGAGCTTCAATTACGGGCTTTCTCTCAAACTTAAGTTATTTCATAACTCCGTTAATAAAACGTGTGATCTTGAATGCCTTTGGCAGATCTCAGACTAGTTGAGACAGTAGCCCCTTTGTAAACAATTTAAATTCAGTAATTAGGTACACTTTTATAAAAAACAACTTACAGCTGAGACAACATAGTGCTAAAGGGCCCAAGATTGGTGGATCTTCCAATCACTAGCTTAAAACCTCAACCAATGAACCACCACTGCTCACTAATTATTTATTGACTTCTTGAAACACTACAGTTCTGTGAAGGTAAGAATATTCATCAGTATGCAAGGATCAAACCCATGACATGGGAGTTGTAGTGCATGATAAACAAGTTACGCTACAGTAGATGCTCGCTAATTCCCTGGATGAGCAATAGCCCAGCCCTGGTGTTTTTGAAGAAATAAAAAAAAAAAACAACTACAGGAATTGAATCTCCAGGACTACAAGAATTTAAATCTCCTCAGCTCAAACTCCCTGGTGCTAAATCAGTGTAACTCGTAACACAATCTCATCTTACAGTCAGCCGAGCATGGAGGCTTAGTGAACACCTATTTTCATTTTGTTTTCATCTGCTGCACTCACTGAAGACTATACACACACACACACACACACACAACCCTGTTTAAATCACATCACACCATCACACACTTGCAAAGAATAGAGCATCGACTGCTGGATTGAATCAATCGCTCAGTGGTGGTGCAGTGTCCAAGGGCATTAGGCAGCGAGCTTAAGCTGGTATGTATCACCAAGCTATTGTTATTTTAACTCTTGTCAGATGTCTATAGTGGAAATACTTATTTATGTGATAAGGACAGTGCTCATTAATCAAATGTCAGATACTGTAAATAAGCCAGAGTTAGCCCAGCAGGCTAATTGTCATCTGTTGCCCTTTGCCAGATTTAACGGTGGCAACCTAAGATTAAAGTCTAATAAGTTATGACAAAGAACAAACATGGATCAATACAGTAAAACCATACAATTGAAACATATCCATGATTAAGTAATGAAACAGAAAAAAAAACAGATTTTAACATACATCAAAAACAGAATAATACCAAATCAACAGATATGTACATAAACACTACTAGAGATGATAATGGCAGTGTCAGAGATAAGATGGTTTATTTACACATGATTACAGGTTTGGTTTGCTTTTAGCCATATCTTTAGTTTATATTTAAATGTTAGATCATTTGTATATAAGAATCACAGAGCTATAGTTTTGTAAATAGTTATAGTGATAGAGCTATACTGATAGTGTTCTAAACATTTAGGGACATGCTGTTATTGGAAAATAATCAATGTTCCAACGCAGACCTCCCGTCCTGAAGTTTTCCTGTAACAGTATGTCCCAAAATTACTTTATCTAATTATTAAAGAAAGGCATGTCATTCTTTTTTTTTAATTATAGTTTTATTTCATGTTGTGGAATGTCTGTGAAAGTTACGTTATAGCAGCTATAAATGTTCCTTCCCTCACGAGGCTCTCTTTTTTCTCTCTTGAAGTTAAAAAAAAGATTTAAAAAAACGCAGCTTGTCTTGTTACATAGCGCTGACATTGGAAACTCCTTCCAAAAATGCTACATAAATATCTCCTCTCCGAAAACTTCACTATATCAACGATTATCCGGGTTTTTTTTTGTTTGTTTGTTTTGTTTTTTATCTGGGACATCTGCCGTACAATTCCCTGTATATGTTGTTATAGAACATTAATCAACACCTTCTGACTTTTCAGAATTGGGAATGCTGTTAAGGACTATATATATATATATATATATATATATATATATATATATATATATATATATATATATATATATATATATATGCCTCTTTCACAGACACCATTACACATTGACAGATTTTACCTTCCTCTTTGACTTTCTTACTTGTTTATTTCTTCAGCGATATGGAATGGCAGGACAGCCACACAGTAATTCTTGTCGCAATCTGTTCCCAGTCAATGATTGTCCATAGACAATAAGTCTGTGATATATCGCAATAAGCAGAAATCCTGCTGCCTCTGGCCTCTGTGCACCACAGCTCCTATTTTTTGGCTATAATTAGCTGCTCGGGGAAACTTTCAGGCAAATAAAGACTGTGGACTCAGCCTGCTCCCAGAGCTTCAAACCTCAAGTGAAGAGAGTGTGTGAGAGAGAGTGCGAGCGTTCAACCCAAGAGGATTTGTCATGGGCCACTTCCTGCTATATTCCAGAATAAAAATAAACTAGAGTGCCAGCATGATCTGAAGGCTGCGGCATTAGTCTACTTCCTCGGAAGGAGCTCAGGGCAGGGAAGAAGGCTTGATTGTTTGCTCAAAGCCTTGTTGTGGGGACGCTTCACGTCAGAGCAGCAGTGTCTGCATTTCCCAAGCAGGCAGTATGTGTGTACTTAGCGTTTCTGTAGAGCAGCAGGAATCTTTGGTGCCAACACAACATCCTGCTTTTAAACCGCTGTGCTGCACGTGAGGCTAATTAATGAGTTGGCTGTTGGCCAAGCAGTGAAATCAAGGCCAGGTGTTGGAGGGCATTAGGCTGGCGATTGGGGGGGAGTGAGTTGAATGAGGAAGCCCTTCATTACCACCCTCATTTATGCAACAGCGCTAATGAAGACAGTACAAGCACCCATTTCTGGTGGTCTAGCAGTAATTGCACATTTGAAATAGCACAGTAACCTTTTAACCTGCTCTTTTTTCTGCCTCATAAGCAGAAGAGCTTCATGGTGATTTCAGCAGGTGGACGTTTAATTGATTTCCTTGTCCAGAATTGATCCATTAGCTTTATTCCAGCCTATGTTTCAGACCAAGTGAGAGATTGCATTATGCAGACCCACCGTGGTGGTCACACGTTCCCGTTGAAGATTTTAATAGCCATATTTCCATGAACTGAAGAGCTCACCATTATTCATCTTGACACGAAAGACCACTGCTAGCCTCAGGGATGAAAAATCTCTACCTCCCCATGACGAATGTTCTCCGATAACGCCTGAGGTATCCGCTGGTTCATATTTATCAGAGAGAAAGACTCTCTTTACAAAAGGTCCTCACCATGATAACTCAAGTAGAGGAGCTCATGACCCCATTGCAGTCCAACTCAAGTTTGGACCACCATCTTTCAGTGTGACGCCAGCAATCAAAACAAGACTTTGCCAAGTCCAAAAGAAAGGTTCTTTCACTCAGTCCTATAGGCTGGAAAGCCTCTTGGGGAGTGTGTGATAATGCCCTGTCAATGTGAGTGAAGGCTTTTTCCCCAGTAGTGATGGAGGAGGAAAATGGCCTCAGTAAGATCTGTGAGAAAGTTCTTCCTAGATCAGGGTACCCTGCTGTCTCTCTTTTTCTCTCCTTGCCCTCTTAAGTGTGAGAAACACAAGGATGTTTCTGGCTACTTTTTAGCTTCCAGGCACATTCTTACTCCCTCTTACTGGACTGGGTTTCTGGTGGTTGATATTTAGAGCTGCAGAAGTTTAGTTTTTTTTTTGCCTATTAGCCATTGCTGTTGAATAATGAAGTCTTTGTGGTGGCTTCTAGAAAATGGCACACCAGTAGTATTCACAATGCAGAGGAATCGAGTAGGGGAGTATGGGAGTTAAGCCCACGTTAATTATACTGTAGCAACAGATGGCAAATGTTCAACTAAAGGAGAGATGCAAGTCCTCAGAGTAGGAGGAATCTTAGAGAGGTGATAAGACCATGAAGTTGAGGAAATGTGGAAAGTTCCGTGGTGTGATAAGAAAGTGTGCCGTTGATATCAGAAATGATTAACAGGCTGAAGGTGTTAACTATAATGATTAGGTGGTAAAGGTGGTATACCACCGTATGGCAGTAGTGGTCCAGTAGATAATGCACTGAGCTACTGATTGGAAGGATGTGGATTTCAAATCCCATCATTGCTAAGTTGCCATTGTTCAAATCCCATCATTGCTAAGGCCCTTGAGCAAGACCATTATTCCTAGTTGTATCCTGTCTCAAATGTTAGTCGCATTGGATAAAAGTGTCATCCAAATTAGTAAAATGTGAGGAGGAAATGGAAACACAGTGGGCTATCTCTGTTTAGTGATGGTTCCTCTCAAGATCCCTTCTTCCTTCTGCTTCCAGGCTAGGGAATTTTTCCCTTGAAATTGCGTCCCTTGGCATGTCTGTTGTGTCTTAAATCAGTGAAGACTGCAAAATTGCTGTATTGCAGAAAGTTCTCAAAGAATAAAATATTAATAATAATAATAATAATAATACTAATAATGTGAGGCTGAGGCTGAAGTCAAGGGCATGGCTGAGTAATGTTTAAAGGCCTCTCTCCTTTCAGAGACAAGTATTTTTGTTCACTAGAAACTCACCACAGATAGCAGATACATATACTTCACAAAACTTTAATGGATTGTTACCAAGGAGAAAAAGAATGTCTCACTGGCTATCCGCTTCTCTGATCCTGCCAAGTTTCTCAGGTCTGAACAGTGTGCTGCTGAGAGAAAAAAAAAAACATTTACTTGCAGGAAAGTTATAATGATATTGACAATGAAGCACAGTAGTAGATGTGGTGGAAAGGGATGCTATTACTGAGACACATTTTTGTTCTCCCCTGGTTTACTGGAGTATATTTGTTAGAATGCCAAGAAGAGTATGTAAAAGTATATCTCATAATGCCAAAATTAGATGGGGGTGTTTCTGTAACTGTACAAGACAAGACATTGCTAGAAACTGGGATGAGCAAAATCCTTGTTTAGTGTCAATAGGGATAGTAAGATATATAATACTGGATTCTGACTTGATTTGAGTCTTACGGGAACACGAATCCCTCCATTTTAGATTTTTTGGATCTAGGTGATGGGAGATAAAGTGACACTACGGACTTGATTGGTGCTTCTTGAAAACCTATAGTAATGGTTAAGTTTAGCTTTCCTTTATAGTTTTTCTGATCATCAGCACTTCCTCCTAGTTAGGGTACACTGAGGCGTGAGGTGGGAATACACCTTGCATGGAGCACCAGTCCATTGCAAGGCACCATGCACATAACTACATTTAGGGGCAATTTAGAGTAGCCAGCCCACCTATAAGCATGTTTTGGGAGGTGGGAGGAAAGTGGGGAACCTGGAGGAAACCCAAAGCAGACACTGGGAGGAAATGTGACACTCCATACAGACAGTAACTTGAGCTCAGGATCAATCAGGGGACTGTGGAGCTGTGAGGCAGCAGCAGTAACTGTTGTACCATCCCAAATTTACCTGTTGCACCTGGTAATTGGAGATCAGAAAAGTGGAAGGTCAAGTTATTTGAGATGGTAGGAAAGAATAATACAGCAGAGTTCTTTAAGGCTATGGTGTGTCATTAGTACCATTGGTACACTGCCAAATTGTGCATTGGAGACGGGAATGGTGTTAGCAGCACTTGAACATGACAATATCGAGGTGGAGAAACAATAAGTGTTTTACAACTGAGAAGGTTCCCAATCGGATTTGGAAATATTTCCCTGAGATATGCTTGTGTCTCAGAGCATAGTCAAATGGACTGCTGTGGGATCTCGGTTTATGAGGATTTTCCTAAGAAATGAAAGCATTTCTCTTTGTTGGGTTAGAGAAGCAGTTGTAAAGAAAGTAAACAAGTGTGCATTTTGTTCTTGACTAATGGCCATGCTTCCTCTGCCTTGGGGAAATTCTGGGGAGTGCTGCTGTGTTCACAAATGCTAGCGTCTGATGTACAAAAACTGTCTCTAGAAGATAAAACTGCTTTAGATCTTTTTTTAACCATACAAGAACTTAAGTCTGCTGCTTTTCAAATGGCAGTGGGCCGTCCCTCAGGGGTAGATGGGCTTCCTATTGAGTTTTATACAATGTTCTGGTAGACTTGATTTTAATGTGCAAGTGTGCAGCCACTGGTGAGTGTTGAAGACTAGTATTGATTCTGCCTCTGCAAAAGAGAGATTGGTGTGATTTAAAGAACCGGTGACCCGTTGCTCTTGTTGGGTACACTTTATAATTCTTTTCAGAGACTGTTCCCAACAGACATGAAATATATATTTCTGTCCATTATACACATTGATCAGGCTTGACAGTCAATTCTGCACAATCTGTTTCTGTGTAGAGACATTATAGAACTTTCCAAAATGTCAAATATGAACTTTGGACGTAGCACAGTATGAAGAAAGAGCCATTGATTCTGTTCACGATGGGCATCTCTTTGATGCCTTGATGGGGTTTGGTTTTGTAATAATTTTTTCTAGATGCTTTAAGTATGAAATAAAACATGATGGAACATGCTTTATAAAAAGATAGTCAACAGCAGGGTCGTATGATGTCTCAACATGGGATGATTATTTTTTATTGTTTTATTCTTTATTTAATCAAACTTTCTGACCAATGAGAATCAAGAATCCAATAGTGGTATAGGATATATGGTGCTCTGTTCTCTTATCTTATTAAGGATGAATGTAGTGTTTCCCAGTTGAGCTATATACTTCTATACTTCAGATTTTACTGCTTTCACTATATGGCAAAGTGAAGCAAGCAAGTGTTTGAGGGAATATTGGGCCAATTAATCTCTAGCCTACTGTCAGCTTATACAGATCCTGTTACAGTGGTAGTTCAGGATAGATAGGATGTGTGGGCAGTGTGGTATTGTCTACTCTCCTGTTCAAGTTTTCATCAGACGAATGTGGTGAAAAACTACTAGGGCTTGGGGGAACTGTAATCCCATACAGGGCTTTTATTGTGAAAGGCATATACCTATTCTCAAAGGACACAAATGGAGAGCGAGGAAGACAATATACTACAATCAGTAGTGATTAACTGGCAGAACAGATGTGTCTCGTAAGTCTCTTGAATGAGAAGCATGTTTTTAGTTTGTGAGAAATAAGATTGGGGGGGGAAAGTGTTGTGTTCCAGTCATAACAATCACATTTTGGGCTTTTGCAGACATAACATTGTTTGGCCTTTGGAGACATAACATGCACAGGGTTTGTTGCTGCACATCTTAGATTAGGAGGTTACGTTAAACTGGGTTTATATTATATGATCTTCGGCTTGATTTTGCTGTCACAGACAAAAATCGCACAAAAGAATATACTCTATTTTAGTGCCATTGCCACCAGACAGTCAACCAAGTTCTGTCAGAGTCAGAAATTTTTGATTGAAATTTCAAAGTGTGAGCACTGTTACATTGCTCGATTAAAAGCCACCAATATGTGGGGATGTAAACAAAATGTGCTAGAAAAAATATCTTTATTACGCTGATCGCGCTGACTGACGACGTAAGCAGGACGTAGTCGATTTCAGTTGTTAGACAATCTACACTGTGTTATCTAACATGGAGAACGCACGGCCCGGTATAGAATTCGGCTTTAGTAGGCCAATGATTTGAAGAGTTTTCAATTTATGTGGTGTGCCGCAGAGGTGCTATTTTTGAGTGCTGCATGGTATTTAGAGTTAGAAGCTAGGGGAGTTTTAAAATTGTAAGCTGATGCAAGATGCACTGAAGGGAACTTAGAAGGAAAAGTCTCTGCGCGCTTTCTCTCTCTCTCTCTCTCTCTCTCTGTAGCGTGAGTCACTCAGCCAGGCTGTTCCACCTACAGACACCTGTCTCACTGCAGGGCCTAGGTCTCCATTATGCTACAGTCACTGAGATGTGTGGAGATTAGAGCAAGAAGGAGAAACAGCCCGGGCAAGGAGAGTAATATCAGTTCCTACCTGAGTGGAAAAGAAATTTTTGTGCAACAGAGAAAGGACAAGAGTAAAAGAGGAGATGAGCAGTGCTGCTGAATTAGGTAGAATCTATCCAATTATAAACCTGATTAGCTCTGTCAATTAAAGCGTGATGGACATCCTTTCAATTATCGGCCTGAGCGCAAAAAACGATGGCTTCCAGAGCCGAGTCTATAGTTAGCCTCGAGGATTGGGCTCCACGTGACACCTGCTGGCTCTGATAAAAACTTGGCCCGCTGATGCTCCGATAAGCTCAAGGAGCTCTCGTTCTGAACAAAGAGTAAGTGGAGGAGAGAGAGAGAGAGAGTGAGAGTGCTAGGACAAAGGTGTCTGATGCATGGTCCACTTTGGGAGGACGGTTATTGAACACAAAGGTGTGTCATGATTTCGCCGAGTTTCAGGAAGGAACAGGAAGTGATCCTGAGCCCGTTTTGAACTGCTAGCATCACTAATGCTAATTCTACCGAGACCTTTCTATCACTGTCAACAGTGATGATGCTTTCATGTGCGAGACACACACGAAACCAGCTCTAAACCTCACTGCTGTGTGTGCAATCTCGCAGCAGGGCGCCAGGTTTTATTTCAGCTTATCCTTCCCCAGCACCTGTAGTTTCTCTCTCTGTTTACGCCTTCGTCATCACTCTCTCACTCCCTATCTCTCTCGCTCACACTCCGCTGCAGGTAGAGATCCAGTTGCAGCTCGGCTTCTCATGGACGCCACGTGCGAGAGACACACTTCCTTCAGGATGTTATAGGTTCACGCAGTTTATTTATCTTTCCTCAGAACCTGCACTTGTTTGTTAATCATATTCTTTTTCTTCCTATCTGTCTCTCCCAGAATGCACCCTCTGAAAGTGAGAGATCGAGTTGCAGCAGTGTGGGAAGTGAAAGACACACTCGCTTGTAACATCACGAGTTTCCCATGAGAGCCCGATCCTTTCGTATTTCTTCCACAGCGCATAACCTACATCCTGCTTTACTCACAGCCCAATCTGCAGCTGAAATTCCAACAAGTTTTTCATTCATTTATTAATTAAGAATTAATCATTAATAATACACACATCTACCACATTCAGGGTGTTTATTTGCATACTAAAACATGATTGGCTAACCAAGAATTCAACAGTTGTATAAATGTAGTATAAATGGGTTTTTTAAAGGTAAATGCGACGTTGAAAGCAGTAGAATGTGATACACTCTGTACACTTTTACTCTTTTAGACTCCTGCTGACAAAAGAAAGTCAAACTCCAGACTGATTGCGGTGATGATATTTATTTAGACTTTGCGATTAAGGGTGCAATTAACAACTAGAATGCGGGTTAATTAGACTGATGCTGGCGTTCAGATCTGCAATTGGCAGCTCTCTTAATTGTGGCGGAGATGCTGCTGTTGTTGTTGTTGATGTTGATGTTGTTTGGCGGAGATGGTGGGCGAGTTCCGACTGAATCATTTCCTTTGACAACTTCACTGTTGTCGAATCAAAACAAACAAAGCTGTGTGTATGTGAGTTACCGCATTCACTGCGTCACCAGAAAGAAGTAGCCAGTCTTCGGTAAGCGTCTTGAGGTCTGTGTTACTGACACACACACGCATGCACACGCACACACACGTACGTGTTTGTTTAACCGTCCTTCTACCTTTTATAAACCTAACCCTAACCTTATTCCCAGTAACCAAACGTAAACCTAACAAGATATAAAATATAAAATAAAAGCTATAGAAAAAAAGCAGGGACCAGCCAAAGGTCAAAACAAGGTCAAAACACTCAGATATTCCTATCCTTATGGGCACATGAGTCCCCATTAAGATATAAAAACATGAAAACACAAACACACAGACAGATGCACACACATACACAAATAGACATACAGATATACACAGATACAAACATGCACACACTCATACAGACACGTACACACGTGCGCAGATACACACACACTAATATACTGTATGTAGTGTTGTTAAAATGGCTTCTGGCACAGACACAGATACACAGATCGACACACAAAGAGACGGATACACACGTACCTAGATACAGACACACAAATACAAACACAGATACACATGCACACAAAGATACACATAGAAACACACGCACACAGAAACACACACACACACTAATATACTATATGTAATGTTAAAATGGCTTCCGACACACACAGATACACAGATCGACACACAAAGAGACAGATACACACGTACATAGATACAGACACACACAGATACACATATGCACACAAAGACGCACACAGAAACACACACACACACACTAATATACTGTATGTAATGTTGTTAAAATGGCTTCTGTTACAGAACTGATTAAATTTTTTTTAAAGGTCTTCAAGGTTTTATATCCTCAATTATCCTTCATTGAGAGTTTGATATCTAATTTCATTTAATTGGAATAGTGGGATTGAGGAAGTGTGTGCTGTTGGGACAAACGAGTCAGTCTCTGAGTGTGATTCTAAACCGCTGACACATGCTATACGATAAACACACACTTTGTCTCACACACACACACACACACACACACACCCGAGCCGTAGTGCCACAATGACGGCCGTCACAAAATCCCATTTCCCACTGACACTGCTGATTAGGATTGTTTTGGACGTGATTGTCTGAGTCTCAGCACCGCAGGCCACAGATTCCACGGAGGCAGAAAGGCAGCAGATAAATCTGTTTTTATTCTCTCGCCCACTCTCTTTCTCTCCTCCTTTTGGGAGCGTGTGTGTCGTTCAATATCAGAGCCGTAAAAAATTCGGGAGTGCTGATGTAGCAAGACACACAGTACGGTACGGCCGATCTCCAGAGGAATAAAGCTCTGATACAAACGAAACAGAACGTAGATCGAAAGACTAAAGCTCAGAAAAGAACACGTCAATATCGTTCTGCGTATAGGTACAAGAGTTTATTCTGCCTCTGTGTGTACGCATCAGTCTCAGTTTCAATCCAGACACGTGTTTGGAATTCTGATTCATTTGATGCATTTAAATCATTGATGCAGTTTATTTGGTTCTTTCTCTAGTTTTCTTTATTTTTCTCCTTCATTCTCCCACTCAACTCATTCTCCGTCTTCACATTTCAGCCTCTGTTAATACACACTTGCATGGCTTGAAAAAATGATAGCACATTTATTATACGTGTGTTTTTGTGTATTCAGAAAAGCTACTATTTAATTTCGTTTAGTTTAGCTCAGGCTTTGGTTTTAGTTTCTTGTTGGGAAATAAGCGATAAAATAGGAAAATGAAAACGTGTCAAGACCACACCTTAAACATTGCATTGAGAGAAAGGACTGTCTAAAATGAACCAACAGGGTTTGTCTTAGGTAACGATTAAACATCTTGGGGGTGTGCAGCTTTAGGTAAATAATCAACAGCAGGGTGGTTGAGGTGTTACTGTTATTGTTAACACTCTGAAGTTGGTTATGTTTCAATAACGGCACGTCCGGAAGTATTTTATTCCTCGTACACCACAGCGGATTTGCCAAGGATTACACTTTTTATCGATTAAAGAGTGGCACTCAATACTTTGTAACTTTCCATCTATGGTTGTGTTTAATGTTATAGAACTTCTGCGAAACAAGTTCCTGTTATCATGTTCCTGTTAGGAAATTTATAAAAAAATAGCTTGTTACCGTGAAAATTACAAAACACAACATCCTCATCCACAACCATCCTGATGAATTTCCCATGTCGGAAAACCCACTTTTACCAAGCGCTGACACTGGAGACTCCTTCCCTAAGTGTTAAATAAACATCTCCTCACAGAAAGCGTGACCATATCAATGCAAAATATATATTTTTTTTATTCGGTTACTATTAGGTTTCGCCATAGAAGCCCTTGTTACTACAGTAAACGGGTTATAACGAGCGCATTAATATAAACCCACGATTTGCCTCGCAGCCGGAATCAGAATCTAGAATTCATAAGCCATATAGCTAATAGCTTATAGCTTTATAGATTAATAAGTAGATCGCCAAAGCTTGCTTAGCATGATTAACCCCTTAAACTCTGCTTATTACTCGGCTATTCCGTAACTACAAACGTGTGAAACGTGTGTAGGTATGACAATCTGGATCTGTCGATGTATCCTGGGAAGCGATGGGGTTAAAAAAAGAAATCTGAACACCTGTACGTTCTGTTTTAATCACTATCAATGCCACAGATAAAATAACATGACAAAACGAAAATAACAGCAGTTGAATAAGTGAAAATATTAAACAAATGTCCCACTAAAGACCAAAATCTTTGTACTTACGGCCTCATTAATGAGCTGCTCTCAGATAAATACGTGTTTTATTAATTTTATTAGAAGGTAAATCAATTAAACCTGTAGATTAAAAGAGTTAAGTGCAGAGCTGGTATTAATTGTAAGACAAATAAATGTGGCTATGTGTCTAATTAGAGTTATCAAGATTTCAGTGTTTTTTAATTAGATCTAGTGTTTTCAGTAAAATCACAAGTCACCAGTTTCACTTCACATCGACCTTTTCGACTTTCGTACTTGGAGTTTTTTCTCAACGGCCAGCGCACATTTTACATGTAATCCTACAGAAAGTGGCCACTTTTCCAACGTGTTGGGGGCAGAGAGTTGGGGTATGGTGTCTGGGGAAAACAAATATGGAGGACAAAGTGGCGGTGAAAAGTGAGTCTTCTTAGCGAGCGAATATGAGGAAATTTATGACGTGTTGAATGGAAGCTATTTCGTATTTTATTGCCAATATTCCAAAAATATTTTTGGGCTATATTTTTTGGGATATTCACCAGTACATGATGCGATGTTCCACTTTATATGTGTCACGTCACACAAGCAACTGAAATGATCATGATTTTCTGCCTCCAAAGCTACAGTAAAGACAAACAGCACCAATCTATATTTCATCTGCATTACTGAGAATAATAAATCTAATCTAGAGAGCAAGCTAGTACTGTTATGGTTGCAGAGTGCGTGTTGTCTGAGCTGTTTTTTCACCCCTCCATATCAGCACAAAAGGCTTTTTATGGGAAAAAAAAAAAAAAAAAAAGCCAAGTATGAAAGCATCCTCAGATTTTCTTAATGCAAAGCAATCAAAAAAGAGTAGAAGCATCCAAGACAGGGTTTTTCAACAGCTTCTAGATCACCGCCTCTAAACACAAGCGCTTTCCTTTAAACCTGAAAAAACTGTGATTGAAAATGCAGACTGAAGAAGAAAATATGTTTTTTTCTTTGCTGTCAGATATAATATGATGTAACATAACAGCAAGAAACGGTTTTAAAATGAAAAATTAAAAAGATTAAGACGGATGCGATGATATATGAATGAGAAGATGGCGAACACTGATATAACTCTGACAGAAGGAATAGAGGAATATTGCTGCAGGAGTAGTCGTCATTATCACATTAATCACTGCACATTTGGTTTAATTTAACAAAATGGCTTCCATGCTCATTATTCAGCAGCTTAGAAAATAGCACTTGATCCAGCATACTGTTATGATTTTGCATGTTATTTTTAATATCGCAAGCCAACCGCTAATTTAGTGCACTATTAATGAATTTCTATTTAATGGCATTCTAGCGAAAACAGACCTTTCATCGCTCGAGACGATATCGTGCAAGAAGATTTGAAAAAAACGAGACACACTTCTGCTCAGAACACACCCTGCGTGTGTATCTCGCTTCGACAAAAATCTGTAGTTACATCTGATGGTTGTTTAAACCCTAAGTACGCAATGAACACCTGCTGGAGTTAATGTTTACTCCATCCAGGACTACATTAAGCACTTTAATTAATCTGCTCTTGGTCGTTAATTGGTGGAGTTAATAAGTGAGTCTGGATGGAGTTGCAACATTTACACCACTGATCTCAGTTCAGCTGATGATCAAGATGTTGTAATTTAGTTTATTTAGAGCCCTGGATGGAATAAACACTTGGTTAATTACATTGTTCATGATTTCGTATTGAAGAAACATCAGTTAATGTTGCTTTAATTACTTTAACTACATTACTTATATATTATGTGTCAGTGCTGATTTGTGAATGTTGACTAATGCTGTAAATCATGTTAGTAAAGGGAATCTTACTTTTCCATTTATTCCGAATGTAGTTGATCAGCCGAGACACGTTTGGCGTCTGAGGTCTGCGTGTTTGGTTTTGCGTTGGAGCTAAGAAGCTAACAGTTACTGGAGGTGTGTGTGTCACCTCCTGCAAATAATCTGCTCTTAACCGACTTGCTGATGTGGTTGAGTAAAAAGTGGGATGGAGTGTCATCTGTAAACACGAACAAAACTGACGCTCTTCTTTTTTTTTTTTTTTTCTTTTTCTTTTTTTAAACTCTCTTCTTGGTGATATTTACAAGAATAAAAGTGAGTTTTTCCACTTGGAAATGTTTCCTTTTGCGTCTACTTCCCGAATATTCACTGTCACTGCTTCATTTTGTCTGAATTCTTGATGGAAATGATTTGGAAAAACGCAACATGTTTTGGTATGTGATCGTGATGATACAGTGAATACAAAAAAATTAGCCCGTGAGCTCATCTGGCGACTTCTAGTGACTTTTTGAGCACACGTTAGCTACTTTTCCTTGAAATGAGCTGGTAATACTGGCTGTGAGTGTGTGGATTTATGCTCGATTAAGAATATTAAAGAATAATAAAACAGGAAATTGCACATTATAGACTCTGTAAGGCTAAATAACTGTTAAAACTAAACATTAAACAGCGGAACAAGAGGCAAAAATATGGTCTGTAATAAAGCACTAGTGTTTGTGCTAGTAGTGAAATAGATAGATGTGCTCTTAATGTCTCTCTCTCTCTCTCTCTCTCTCTCTCTCTCTCTCTCACTCTGTGTGTAGCCGTGTCCGGTGCGGAGGACGTGGCTCTCTACGTGGGCATCGTTGCCGTGGCGCTGTGTCTCACTCTGCTGCTGGTGGTCCTGGTCCTCGTGTATCGGAGGAAGAAGGAAGGGTTGGATGCGGACGTAGCCGACTCATCTATCCTCACGACCGGCTTCCAGCCCGTGGGCATCAAACCCGCCATGCCAGGTGTGTGGGCACCGGACCGGGCACAGCGCTGCAGTACGATATCCTTCCTCTCTTACAACCGTCTCTGTGTTCTCTGTCTCGCTCACGTTCTCTGAGCCTCTCATCCTGTCTGTGTGTGCGTGTGTGAGTGTGAGTCACCAGTTACTCCATTAGACTTGTATTTATTTGTTTGTTTGTTTGTTTTAACACCGTTTTCTCCGGTTTTCATCATTTACCTGTTCCCACTAACCAGCTAGCTCATCCATGTCACGACAGCTACGAACCTTCTCCATTAAATTTGCTGGGAGATGAAATTTTGACCTACAAGGCCTCCCATATGTGTTTTTAATCTGTGTTTTCATAGGAAATGATCATACGCACACACATATCGTACAGTATATACTTGCCCATTTAGCGTTCACATAAAAATAAGGTTTTATTTATGAAATATTACGATTTTTCAAAATAATCTAGTGACCTTTTTGAAATAGGTAAGCTAAACTAGCAGCTAAATAGCATTAAATGAACTCAGAGGTCTTGAAAAAAATTGGGAAGTTTAAAAAAGCATGGATTTTAAAGGCATTTATTAAATCAAATTCGGTATTAAGTATAGATAAATATAGCTAGCTGGCTAACGTTATCATTTGTGTAAGAATAACGCACAGATAGTGAATTAGTTATGAACACTATATGAAACTGATTATTTAGTCAATTAAAAAAAAAAGGTATTGAGTAAGTTCTCTAGTTTGGTAGATACCTGGTATAATTGTAAATTAAAAAAATTGGGTATTAAATAAGCTGGAAATACAACCAAAGACTTTTGCTGCAATGACTATATATTGCCTGCATCACCTAGAAATTTTACTAGCTAGACTGCACTAGACTACACTAGCTAGCTACACTTTATAAACATAATCACTTGGCCATTATTAGCACACTACTTAGTACATTATTAGCAGTGAGGCAGATTGTGTGAGAGTCCTTCAGCGAGCACCTCTGACATCATCCCTCCCGGCCATTTTCCATCTGAGCGCGCTAAGACGCTCTGCGCTTTCCACCCTGATCTTAATGTCGTGTTCTCCCTGCTGATTTTCCCCTTTAATCTGACGGCAGAGAAATGAAAATGGCTGTGGTGTGGAAAACGGAGCGGTGCTATGGACATGCTTAAGTGAGCCGGCTCTTTTCTGAAACACTCCCACTTAGCTGGCCTTAAAAATCTGCGTGACGGCGGCGGCGCTCACTGAGCGGGAGCGGGAGCGGTTTATCCTCAAGCCAGTTCTTATCAGGGTTACGGTGTTGGGAAAATCCGATCTGTCCGTGTGGGTGTGTGTGTGTGTGTGTGTGTGTGTGTATGCGTGTGTTCACATTGACCTCTGTTTGTTAGTGCGTAGTTTAAGCTCATTTTCTGAACAAATATCTTGCTCTCACTTTTTGAAGACGAATAATCCGTAGTTTCAAAGCGTATTAAACAGGAAAAAAACGGAATACAGGACATTTCTGAGGCGGTCCTTTTACAGATCACTTGTCTAGTGCCCTTCGTAGAAACTGTGAAATGTTTCCACACGGCTGAAATGAAATAAAATTATTTGTAAAGTGTTAGATTTGATACGTCGTTGCAGCCCTGTTTTAACTTTATGTTTCCCAAAACAAAAATGTGCATCCCTAATTTATCATTTTAACTACTGTATATACTTGTCTAATGATAGCCAAGTCGAACACACATTGTGATTTTATTTCACATTAATGAACTCAAAAGGTTCTCAGTTTAACTTGACAGAAAGTTGACGGGAAAATCGAGTTGAGACAAGATCACCAGGCAAAATATTCCTAATGTGAGATGGAGGGAAGGGTGCGGGACTTCCAGTGAGTCAGTTAACATCAAAGTGTTCAGAAAAAGTACGCAACTGTCAGTCATTCCAGATTCATATTTTGGTTGGCTCATCTGTCTTTTTTTGCGGGAAAAGATGAAGCTCTTTTGGTGCATTTTTGAGTGATCACTCATAGCAGCATACTAAAAATGAGAGTTCCTATGCAAAATGCATAAAGGTTGGCACGCCTGCTGTTTCACATTCTCTGATTTTCTCACATGTGCTTTCTCTTCTCCCGCTCTCTCTCTCTCTCTCTCTCTCTCTCTCTCTCTCTTTCATCCCTACACAGAAAACTCTCACCTGCTCACAATCCAGCCAGACCTGACCACGCCTGGCTACCAGGGCTCGCTGCGTACACGTCATGACCCGACTCCTAAATTCTCTCTGAGCGACGGGCCGCTTTTGGAGCCTCTGGCTAACGGATCGCACACCATGGCCAACGGCAAAGTGACCGGCGACAGCGGACACCTCACCAGCCGCCTCACCGCACAGAGCTACTTCAAGACTCTGCCGCGGGACGCCGTCCACACCTCCTACGGCACCTTCAACTTCCTGGGAGGACGTCTTACCATCCCCAACACGGGTGAGTCACACGACTGCGAGTTAACTTCTCTGGGTTCATGCACACTATCACTTTCTCACTTTCTCTTACACACTATATCACACAGCTCTACTTCTCACGCACTCTCTCACGCTTTCCATAACGCGTAAATGAAGGAATGATACTAGTGCAGGAAGTGGGAATAATCCCAAGAGTAAACAAAAAAGTGTGGCTGTCCTGTCTGGACCCTTTAGAACCTCATCCGTGTTACGTTACGGAGCTACATTACATTATTATGCCTTATTTTATTTCATATTTTATTTTAACATTAAGTAGTCTCCGATAGCTAACCATGAGGATAGCTAACTATTCGGATATTTATTTTTACCTACTAATAACTACACCTTGGTGTAGCTATTTTTTTAAAATATTATATTGAAAAGTATCTTAGTTTACGGTGCCGTTATCCAGCTAGCTATTTATGATGGTTGCTCATTGGAATGCTAGTCTTATTTAACTTAATAATAAATATGCTTTCAGTTTACTTGCCTGCTACAATCAATTCTATTCAGAGGTGTGGAAAATTTTCAATAATTAAATAGCAGTTATACACGTATATATACACGTATATTCAGTTGAATAGAAAATGTATTGAGTAAGCTTATATTGCTGCAAAATCTAAAGAGATGAACAGGAAGGTTAAATTGTAGTGATTTTACATTGATTGTACATCAGAGGTGATCAGATTACACAATGGATCACTGAGGTGTCATGGAGCTCAGCTAAACACTGGTCTCTGCAAACAAAAGACCTGGAAAGCACACTCCCGTTGACACCGTAACGATCGCGTTACGACAATAAAAGCCTTTCATAAAAGCAAAGTGAATCATTTTGCTTCCCTAGGCTGAAATTGCTCTAATTAGGTGACATTAGCAAGTCCTGAGCTTGTTTTACGGAACAAAACGTGGCCAAGGAAGAGCATCGCTAAACCGATCGGTGCCTGAAAGGTGCCTGTAACCTTATCCACTACCAAGGGCGCGAGTGGAGTCTATTTGGGACAATTAGCTCTCTCAATAAGAGACCGAGTCGTCATCAGTCTGCCACACTGGGAGTTAGTGTGAGGAGGCACAAGAGAGGAAATGAGGAAGAGATTTCCAATTTTGCTGAGCAATCCATCCTCTTCAAGTGTGGAAAAGATGCAGAAGGCAGCAGAGCAGCAGTGCCAGCAAGGGAACAGACTGATCCTAGATACTGGCCTGGCTTTTGGATTTGTATTCTCACAACGTTATAAATTTACTGCCTTATTACTACAGACAACTTGATTTACTCTAAGCAGACTTGCTGGTTTGGCATAATAACCAAAGGTGTGCAGATCTCATGAATGGAATGTAAACTGCAGTAATCAACCTCTTAACAGTTTAATCCAAAGGAGATGGAAATGCACAATGGTATAGTCTGGTATCTCCTCAAATCAAGCCCTGGTCTCTGGTCAGGTACGGTGGGATAGAATGCCAACTTCCAGAGGCCATGGCAATGAAAGATCACCTCCCACAGTGGTCACTCTAGTCTTAGGGACCACCGGAGGACCCCTCGTGTAGAACCTGAGACTGAAGAGGTGTGGGGTATGTTGGGGTAGGATGTCAGGGAAGGACCAGGAAGCATTTAAATGTAAATAAGAAGAGTTTGGTAAGAAAAGTTTTTTTTTTTTTTTTTTAATTGATGTTCATGTAAGTGCTTAGTGATGAGGGCTTCAATCATAGTTTGAAGACAGTTAGGGAAACTTAAACCCTCTGGGTGATACAGATCAGAGAGCCTTGAAGCTTTTCTTCTGTGTCTCTTGAGGGATGGTGGGTACGTGGTGCAGAGCAAAGGTTGATACTTGCCTTCAGGTCCGTTTTTGGCTTAATAGGTGAGCATCAGCGTTTGAAATCATCATCTTTTAGACTAAAACTGACTTTGTACATTCGATTTTGGGACAGATTTTGCTGGCACAGAAAAATTCTTCACCCCATCATAAAAAAATTCTTTTTTGGTCAGCAGTCTTAGAACGCATAATGTGCCGAATTAGTGCCATTGCGAACAAAGACACTCACTGACAAAGTTCTAGCAGCGTGAGGCGTTTTTAATTAAAATCCCAGACCCCAAAAAAACGTCAATAAGAGGATAGTGTAGGACTACACAAAATTCACGTTACATCTACAAATACAGTATTTTGGCATCCCACAAAAAAAAACAGTGATCTGCGTAGCTGGTTTGCTGTAGGTGTGTTTGATTTTCTTTTTTCTATGTGACCTGAATCCATGTGAAACTCCTCTCCAGACTTGCTATTGCTGGTTCTGTCAGACTATGTTCTGATATTTAACCCTGGTGGCATCGCCATGCTTTTGTGTCCGTTATCCATTAATCCATTCATTGTTCTCGTAGACATCAATAGATGCGCGTATGCAACATCGTTCTTTTCTAGTGGTGATAGTAAAAGGAGCAACAGAGAGAGAGTGTGTGTCAGTGCTGTGGGAATTTTAAAAAAAAAGGACTTCTTTGACCTTGCCTGTCTTTCTTTGGGCGTCTATGCGTTAACGCAGTGTGTATGAAGGTCACATTTCCTCATTGCACCTCTGCATGTGAATAAAACCAAGTGTGCCTGCTTCTTTCCGTCTTTGCACTTATTTGCATTAGGGATCAGTCTGCTCATTCCTCCCGAGGCCATCCCCCGAGGCAAGATCTATGAGATTTACCTCACCGTGCAGAGGAAGGACGATGTGAGGTAGGTCCCTCCACACTCGCTGCCAGAAAAGTTTCACCGAGAACAGAAATGAGAGAGGAAGCATAAGGGATGGGGGAAATAGCCTGTAGGCAGCGCAGAGAGTGATTCAAGTCAGTTTCCTTGCCCTGGATCGTGTGTGCTGTGTGTGTGTGTGTGTGTGTGTGCATGGTCAGATGTATGACTAACACTGGCTGCGGGCTCTGTGTGGTCCTCTCGACTCAAATAAACCAGAGAAACATTGCAGGCTGTGCAGAAGGAAGTGATTCATGAAGTGATTAACTTTTTTGTAAACCTTTTACACACTGAAATGGTATAGAGGTGTGAATATTTACGATCAGTCTCAATAAAGGAGGCGTGACTTCTCTGCATGTTAGTCTCAGTGGAGGAGGCGGGGCCTCCCACATTTTGAAAGCAGTGCAGACTGTTCTATTTAAAATTGAAATGTGGGGCCTCCTTCACTGGAAATTATTGCATACTGTATTTTTCTATTTAAAATTGAAAAGCTGGCTGCTTTAAAAGTATTTTTAATTTCCTGGATCGTTGATGACATATAAGAGCCACACTGTATCTTAGAAAGAGAAATACACTCCTCTACCACGCAACTCGAAATGTTTTACAAACCTCACAGAACAATGCAAGCTATCGGACAGACCCCAGTTTATCATAGTGCTGAATTACAAAAAAAAAAAAAAAAGAATAGTGGACATAAATCAAAAATAGGAGAAGAGAACAAACAAAAAGAAGATGAAGCAATACATTTACAATCACACACCACTAGGTACATGATTAAATATTTAAAAAGGCCCAATGTTCAGTATCAGTATCAATTTTCAAGCTGCTTTGAAGTGGAGCGAAATAGAAAACCCAAAACATAATATAAAAGTTAAAATATATTCAGTGTAAGATGTTTAGCTGGAACGCTGGCTGTGCGCCACTTCGGCTCGAGCCCTGCCTCTGACCTTTGACCCAGCATGTCGAACATGACTCTGGAGTGTAGACTGACCCTGTGACCCATGCCCACGTTTCTGCCTCCTCAGACTGCCCCTGGCTGGGTGCCAGACGCTGCTGAGTCCGGTGGTGAGCTGCGGGCCACCGGGCGTCGTGCTGACTCGGCCCGTCATCATCAGCATGGAGCACTGCTCTGATTCCTGCACTGATCACTGGGCCATCAGGCTGAAGAAACAAACCTACGAGGGAACCTGGGAGGTGAGTCCATGATAAAGCAAGAAAGTGTGTGTGACTGTGTGTATTTATCAGCCTGGTCTCACAGTTGAAGCTTTCGCAAGAATTCATGCATAGTGTTATACAGTTATAAGTAGTTAAGGGTGGATGAGGTGGTGGAGCTAGTCGTTAGTTTGACATGAAATCCAATCATACAATTAGAAATACAATTTCTGCATGAAATCTGAAAAAGGGTACTGTGGAGGTCCATAGGCTCCAATTACCTCTTAAATCTTAAACTAGGCCATTTTGTCTGAATCAGAGTGAAACTGATTCTTTTGGTTTGTTGGTTCAAATCTCCAGAACACATGACATTTCCTCAACTCTATAGCTCTGTCCTGTCGCTCAGGTTCCGCCTCGCCGCTCAGTCTAGTAGCCCGCATCTACAAAAAAATGCTGCAACCCAAAACATACGGCGTGATTGGTTCACTTCCTTCCATGTTTTGCAGGCGAGTCGATTCCGAGTCGAATCGCTTTCTCGCTGCAAATGAACGTTAGAGTTCCCTTGGAAGCAGACCGGAGCCACCTCACTCAAACTCTCTCGTTGAGTTTGAGTTTTTGGTCTGCGTTCGATGTGTTCTTACCTGCCTAAAAAAAAAAACATACCAAAGTGGAAAACACACCAGGGTTCCATTCAAACAGACTAAACACTGTATCTGTGAAAGTGTCTAGTTCCTTGGATTAATAGTAGAAAGGACGTACCCTTCAAGGTACCACCTAAGTCACAAGCATTTGTGTCTTTTTTTAAATGGTACACCACTGATATCCACATACGCTGTGTCCAGCAGCGTGGGTTCTGTAGTTGGATCCATTCTCCCTCCATCCATATATAACTCGTCCCTCCTTCGCTCTCTTTTCATTACTGAACCGAATCATGAACGGATTTGAGCCGTCGGATTTGAGCCATCGTCGGCTCCTCAGACACGTCACGTAATTTTCCAAAGAGCATTCCCAGGAAGGAGATTGAAGAAGAGGGGGAGAAGGTGGGAGAGAGAAAGGATGAAGAAGCAGAACAGGGGGGTGGCAGTGGGAGTGAAGGTCCTCTTTCATGTTCGATATTGTGCATAAATTATTCAGGCCGCCCGGTGTGGCAGCGGCGGGGCGTCTGCAGAATGAATTGGCCTGTCTCTGGCTGAGGTTAGACGAGGACTTTTAATCATCCTTTGGCACAAATATAGTCCAGGTACCCCAGACTCAGGCAGGAAAACGGGGAACTTCGTCCTCCACTGAGTGTTCACAGAGCGACTTAGAGCAATTAATTTCTCCAGAGAGTGTCTGAAGCGACAGGAAGGAAGGCTGAAATATAGTCCCTTGTCGATATCGAACCATCTGAATGGGGACGTTCAAGAAAAAGAGTAAGAGAGGAGAAAAAAGAAAACATTCAGATGGGAAAAAAATACGTCTCCATAGTGAGTGGATGTGAAAACGGCTCATGTCGATAGTAATTTTATTGATGAACACAACGTCTCATTTCATCGATCAGCAGGATGTCATTTCCTGGCCGGAGGTCCTGAGGTGTGTGAGGTTGATTAGATTGAGAAGGCGGGTGTGCTCGTCACTGAGGCTCCCTTTTGCCTTTTTGTCTAATTAAAGCCACTCTAGGAAGCCATAAGAAGATTGTATTGGACCACAGGTTACAAAAGAACAACATCTTTCATTAGGAAACTGCAACTCCGTAGATTTCTCCTCATTTGAACCTTAGACTACACATCTCTTGTATATTTATGTCTGGCTTCAAGGCTTTTTGTTATTGTTTGTGAACTATAGGAGTTTGCAGTTTTCAGCTCTAACTAACATTTCGCTCAGGAGTTATGAGCCGGTATCTGCGGCCGGGCCTTAATTAATGTATTTTCACAGCCGTTAAAGAAGAGTGCATCTAATTGACAAAGCGGCTAATTGATTAACGAACGGGACAGAGTGTAAAACGGTGAGGGATCGGTCGCAGTGTTGCCACGGAGACGTTAATGAGCGAGGTCAACTCTTTCTGCTCTGACCGTGATGGCGTCACCGGAGCTGTCTGGAGCAAAATGTTCACAATGACACAGCTAGCATGTCGCCATTTTTCATATAATGGCTGTAATATCGAACAGATAAGCAGGAAATTGCCAAATGAAAATGGATAGGATTTATTTGATGTGATTTGAATTCCAAGGCCTTTTATTTTTCTTATGTAAACGCCTCTGCTTCAGAGACAAGTGTGCGTCTGCTTTTGTGTATCAAATATCAAACATAATGCATGTCACACAAGCCACTAACAAGACTAATGTGAACATAGGTAATTACAAATTAGCACAGTGATTCAGATTAATTAATTCAACGTGATCAAAATATGGTATTAATTACTCTCGAGAAAAACAGAATGAATCTTAAACATTTCTCCACAAGCCCACTGTGAGACCTGCCTTGCCCTGCCCTGTGTGAACTGTGCCCTTACCCTTTCCCTCGTGTACATTAGGACGTGCTGCTGCTCGGCGAGGAGTTGGTGTCTGAGCCGTTTTACTGCCAGCTGGAGGCCGAGACGTGCCGCGTGTTCACCGAGCAGCTCGGACGCTTTGCTTTGGTCGGAGAGTCCCTCAGCATGGCCGCAGCCAAACGCCTCAGACTACTGCTGTTTGCCCCGGCTTACTGCTCCACGCTCGAATACACCATCCGTGTCTACTGCACTGATGACACACACGACCTCATCCAGGTGAGTGACCTTGACTTTGATTTGTAACATTAAAATCTGTGGGATAAAAAGTATAGCATGTTCCCATTGATTCACTTCTTGATACTACGCTACGTTGAATTTATATTAGCCAAGAACATAGGAAGCAACCTTGATTGGCCGGTAGGCTAATATATTGGGTAGTGATTGGCGATTGGTTCGTAATTTTTGTCCCCTGAATGCTGACTGGTCAGTATTTTGTTGTAATGATTGATAATTGGTTGGTACAGTGGCTGGTTCATATTTTTTTGCGGTGACCGTTAATATATTATTATTATTATTTGGTTTGTATGTTAATGTAATGAGTAGTAATTGGTTACTACAGTGATGTACAGAGGGGTAATTGCTCACTATGTTTGTGTAATGAATGGTAATTCGTTACTATAGTGATGTACAGAGGGGTAATTGGTCACTATGTTTGTGTAATGAATGGTAATTCGTTACTATAGTGATGTACAGAGGGGTAATTGGTCACTATGTTTGTGTAATGAATGGTAATTCGTTACTATAGTGATGTACAGAGTGGTAATTGGGTGTATGTTGTTGTAGAGAATGGTAATTGGTCACTATGTTGCTGTAATGAATGGTAATTGGTTGCTATGGCTTTGTAGAGAATTGTAATTGGTCGCTATTTTGGTGTAGTGAGGGGGGGCTGGTGTGGTAGGACAGTAGTCGGTAATTGATTCATATTTTTGTTCATTGTGAGTGTTCATTAGTGGTTATATTGCAGTAGTGAGTGGTAATTAGGTGATATGTTAAAATGGAGAGTGGTAATTGGATAGTACATTAATATGGAGGGGTAATTTGTTGATACTTTAGCGTAACAAGTGGCAATCTGCTGCTATGTTGGGGTGGAGGGCAATCTGCAGTTCATCATTCGGTGAGTGGTGATGGGTTGGTCTGTTGGTTGAGTTCATATTTTTGAGTGCTGAATGGTGATTGGTCAATATTGTGATGTAATGATTGATAAATGGTTGATATGTTAGTGGAAGGAGTTGCGGTCGGTTGCTGGGGTGGCCGGTACATGTCGCATTTTCGGGGATGTTCAGGGATGAGTGATGGTTGGTTGCTTCGCCGGTGTAATGAGTAGTGATTAGTTGCTGTGTTGATGTAATTAAAGGTGATTCAGTGGTATTTCCAGGTCGGGAGAAAGCATTAGTTGATATGGTGGTGTAGTGACTCCTGATTGGTTGCCACAGTGATGAGTCGTATGTTGATGTAATCAGGAGAAATTGGTGCACTGGGGTAATGAGTGATCATTGGTTGGTGGTATTTGTTATTGGTTCATATTTTTATATTTTTGTGTGGTGAATGGTGACTGGTCGATAAGTTAGTTTTATGATTGATTGTGATTTGGTTGTTATGCTGGTGTAATGAGGAGTAATTGGGTGGTATACTGAGCTGATCGATTTATTGTTTAAGTATGCTGACGTAATGGTGTAATCAGTATTATCATTATTATAATCGGTATTAGCTGGTCATATGTTGAGATGGAAACTGAGCATTGGTTGATTTGAGTAGTGTAGTGACTGGTGATTATTGCTGTTTTCGTGTGCTAATAGGATATGTTTCTCTTCTGTTTGCTGTGCGTTTGCTTGCCATCCGGCTGCTTATGTCTGTATTTCTTTGGCACCTTTTCCTTTTTTCTCATGAACGGATCAAGAATAATCAGGAGCTAATGCCAATGCTGGCTCCCTGGAGAAGCGAGTTTGAGTAGCCTTTAAGATTTCATTTGCATGGTTAATTAGTAAATGAAAAAGAGAAGCTGTGTGGCTGCCGTCCCAAGTTCGCCACGAGAGAGAAGAGCGTAGTAATCACCACTCCAACCTCACGCAGCCTGCCAGAGAGGAAAAAAAGAAAAAGTGCATGTGAAACGACATAAGGAGATTTGGAGAAGTTGTGTGATGGTGGGTGCTGGAAATGAGAAAGTCAGAGAGAGAGGGACGGAAAGAGAGCAAGAACAGCCACGCAGAGCTCAGAGGATTATGGGCAGTGGAGTTTGGACCCAAAGCCTCAACCAGGCCACATGAAGGAAGTTCTCAGGAACACGAGGTCCTCTGGAGCTTCAGGAGAAACGCCAGCAGCTACTGATCTCCAGCCAAACTGCGTCCTCAGCACTCACACTCGTTATGAACTCATTAGGAGCTCGTTATGGCCACTTCTGCGAGATGCAAGCTGTTGATGTGTGTTGTGAGGGTTTTTCGGCATATTATATATAGCATCATTAAACACGGGAAGAAGTGTAGCATTAAGTAAATAAAAGAGAGTAATAATGGACTACTGCAGCTCATGACCTTGACCATTCCCAAACACTGGAGGTGTGTGTATGTGTGTGTGTATTCATGCTACACTCTTTTTTTTTTTTCCCCCTACTCTCCTCATACACTCACAAATGTCTGTGGTAAGCCACAGTGGCCTCGTGGGATATGTAGTCTTTAGGGCTGATCCAGAAATATAGTGAAATAGTGACTTTGCAGATGTGATCTACGCCAGTCTGAGATCGCTATTTTGTGGAAAACAAGGACACGCCTAACAGGTGCAGTGAGCTCTTTCTCTCAAATTTACCCCCTCCAGAGTGACTGATTGGCTTCCTGTACAGTCACAGGTCCTCATTTATTGTGATTGTCTTTGGATTATTATGCTAATCAGCGCTAGTCAGAAGAGGATGTTGTAGAAATAGCGTAGCATAGAGGTAGCAGATAATCTAATGCCTGAGACGCATATTTATCTCTGGCGACATGTTAATTGTGTTGTGTTATGGACTGTAATGATTGCCACAGGGTATGGCACGCATCAACACACACACACACACACACTTCTTACCATAATACCAAATTAACTTTTGCACTGGCCAGGAAATAAGCACCGCTGTTATTTTTTAAACTGAACGCTCACTACCTCACTCTTTAGATACATTTCATCAGAACGTTACGTGCGTTTCCAAGCAAAAGGATTGCAGTGAGTTGCTTTTTTTTTCTTCTTTCAGCTACTATTATATGGAATATCCTGAAGAGGAAGAGATGGAGAGATAAGGATTGATTATTTGTATTTGAAATATATATATATATATATATATATACTGATCTTTCATTTCTCACATGGATATTATAATTTTGTTTAATACTTCCATTTTTTTTTTGTACATCAATGTGCAAATGTGTCCAGATTCTCCTTAAAACAGACACACGGAAGATCCCGCTCTCTACCGCAAGTCATTCAGCCTGACAGAAGGGCAGGAAGGGCAGCTTTTCATCTCCCAATTAAACCCGATTAGAAACAGCATAATTGTGTTTGATCGTTAAGTGTCGTCATGACACTTGGGAGTCAGCGACATTTCAGTTCACAGGCTCTCGATAAGCTAGTGGCCCTACGGGACCAATTAGATCAATATTTAACACGCAGCTCGCTCTTCTCCAGCGCCGCCACTGCCGTGCCTGTACACTGGAATAATATGGAAGGTTATGAGTTCAAATCCCAGGGCTGCCACAGAGCCAGTGTTTTGAGTGGATAGTGTTGTGACAGCTCTGTGCTGGGGTTGTGTTCCTCCTCACTTTCGCATGAATACGTATAAAAGAGCGGATGTAGAGCAGAGTCAGTGTTACCACCATGAAGTCATATATCTTCCAATAACGCAATGTCCATATCACTTATACCACAGCAATTTGTCAACGAGTCACATCACCCTTTTTTTAAAAAAAATCTGTTTATAGTAACATTTACTGTTGTGGAACATCAGCGAGAAAATGACGTGCCAATCGCTAACCGATACGGCGATGTTTTATGAGTTACATTATAGCAGCAGTAAACATTCAGGCTCTCTGAGTGCTGGCACTGGAGACTCCTTCCAAAATTGTTAAATAAACATCTGTTCACAGAAAGCTTCACCATATCAATGAATTTCTTTAGTCATTCATCGGCCATCTTGGGGACCACCCAAAAACACATTTTTATCTCGACACAGCTGGAAAGCTTTTAAACTCAGATTTATAGATATGGACAGTTCCATTAAACGTATAAAAAATATTTTATTTAAACATGACACCGCATTGTTTGAAGCAGGTATTCAAAGTCTGTGTATTTGTTCTATTGTAATAATAGTTTGTTGTAATAATGATTAGTTGTATTGTAATAATGGCTAGCTAGCTATGTATTATATTAGCCTTGTAGTAAGGTAAAGAAGCAAAGGCCAGCTATATTTGATATACAAAACAGCAACTGTTATTCGTTTAACGCCTGAAAAGTTCCTACTGCACTTTTTTTTTTTTCCGAATATATTAGAGATGAATGATGGTTGAATACATAATTGGATGCTTGTTTGGTATGACACGTCTTGGTGGATGATTCACTTGCGGACACTATGATGAAGTGTTTGATGGTTTTATAAAGTTTGATGTCTTATTTGGAGCTCACTTGTTAAAGTAGCCGTGTAGGCGTGCCGACGTGACGTCCCTGAAATTCAGCTAACGGCGTGTCTAGACTGCAGATGAGACGCTGGCTGAGATTTTTCTTCCTCCCCGAATCGGTGGGTAACGTCTGGTGTTTTGGGTGCTGACTCGGCGTAGCGGCTGGATGCGTGCGCGTGTGTGCGAGTGTGTGAGTGATAGCGCTCTCCAGTTTGACCTTTGTCTAAAAGCAGAGTATAATTGCATGTGTGTGTGTGTGTTGGTTGGAAAGCGCAGCGTCAGCTCCATGATGTAAAGCTTAATGTGACACTCAGCTTCATCAAGAGGAGACAGACGGCGAGTGAAAGAAATGACACGTCGCAGTGTTGCGCTTACTTTTTCACCATGATTTATCAAGAGCAGAGTTTCTCCTTTGTGTGTGTGTGTGTGTGTGTGTGTGTATATATATATATATATATATATATATATATATGTGTGTGTGTGTGTATGTATATGTGTATATATATATATATATATATATATATATATGTGTGTGTGTGTGTGTGTGTGTGTGTGTGCGTATGTATATGTGTATATATATATATATATGTGTGTGTGTGTGTGTGTAGTGCAGCTGCCTCCATGCTCACACTCAAAGTTATTAATCAGAGATGAGGGAGGCTGTGGAAGACACGCTGATGGGCTCAATCCATCAGAGAGAGAGAGAGAGAGAGAGAGAGAGACAGGAAGAGAGGGTGACATAGATGGAGAGAGGCTTTTATAGATGAAGAGAGAAAGACAATAAGACCAGCTCAGCTCGAGGGAATGCTTAACTATATGCAGATACGTCTTTATAATGAACATCTGCACGTCATCGTTCAAAAAATTCCCGTCTCACATGCTGAATTGTTTGTCGAGTGAATGCAAAGGCGTCGTTCATCTTCCGAGTCGTTTTATTTTCATGACTGCATCTTCAATCTCTTTCAATCACTTTAGGGAAAAAAAAATAAAAAAAACCTGAGTGCTATATATCCAAATATGAAACCGCCAAGCGCAGACTGAAATCCTGTTGTTATTTAATATTGCACAGGAATTGTGGGATTTATTAATAATTCATCGCTTCCTCATGTGCAGTTCATGTCACATGACGCCTTTTTTTTTTTTTTTTTTTTTTTTTTTTTTTTTTTTTTTTTTTTTTTTTTTTTTTTTTTTTTTTTTTTTTTTTTTTTTTTTTTTTTTTTTTTTTAACCATCTGCATATCCATGTGTTATTGCTTTCACTTTATTTATTTAAAGTCAGTCTAGTGCACTAACACTGATCATAAATCATTACAGCTGAGCAAAGAGACTGTCAGAAGTTCAGATTTTCAGATAACAGACAGTTCGCGTGCCGTAAATCACCCAGACATTTACATTTATTTATTTTACCCGATTTTCCTGATTTGCCAGACGTTTCTTTTCTTTAAGTAAAGCAGATTCAAATCCCAGCACAGAGACTGAGCAGTTCTGGGTTAAGGCTCATTCAAGGATAAAACAGTTGCTTGATTAAAAAAAATGTACACTAAGAAAATAAATCATAACCACACTACAAGTTCTGGAGAGTAATTTTTAATTGATAAATTTGCAGAAATTATGGCGGAAATTAGAGGAAAAGGTCCTGCAATTAGTCACCACCTATCAGTTTAGCTATAATTTAATTATATTTTTTAATAAAAGGTTCTAAAATCTGATTGGCTGTTTGACGCTGTTGTAAAATCCTTGACACACACACACACACACACACACACACGTTACAGCATCATCAATAACTGAATTGAATAACTGCAACCAAAGCTCACTCTTAACAAATAATGCAGAAGAACTGTCTATTGCGAATACTGTTAAGTTAATATTAAATTATTTATTAAACCCTAGATTTTATCCTAGAGTTTTTTGTCGCCATGATATAAAAGCAGTACGCCACTCTGCTTCGTGTCGAACCTGTTACACCTGTCACACCCTTACACGTGATACAATCATGTGTACACACACCTACTTATGGCTTTTTGCTTTAATACCTGTCTATAGCTGCCAGTGATGGCCAGGGTGATAGCTAATTAATTTTCCCTAAGCAAATATATCTGTATGTTCAGATAATCTTATAATATGGTACTGAAATGCTGAAATTTTAAGATAACAGGAATGTACATAAATTGCGATATGTATTCTAGACTTAACAATATTTCTCTTAGTTAAATGTTTAGTTCTTGTGGATACAGATTAGCTGCTTCCATTGGCACCATTGGAACCTGAATTTTGAACCCCATTCGACGATAAATACTTTGAGCGTCTTTACAGTATTTGATGAGAAAATGCCTTTTTTTTTTGCTCTCATGTAATCAGTTGCTTCATTTCTGTGCATTGATTGTTAAAGATTAGCGGACATGGAAGAATGATAAAAAAAAAAATAGCTGGTGATAATCGATTATCAGAAATATTCTGTCAGTTCCGTTTTGGCACGAGTGGTTTTGCGAAATAAAGTACATTGTTGTTGTTGGAACATGTCGAGTTTTTTTTCTGGCAGGGTTTTTTTCAGCAAACGATGTGCAAAGCATTTTTGTGGCACAAAGTCAATTTGCTGGAAAAAGCTGCCAAGAGAAAAATTCAGAACGTTTTT
The DNA here is from genome assembly GCA_022985145.1 of Pangasius djambal. Lineage (NCBI taxonomy): Eukaryota > Metazoa > Chordata > Actinopteri > Siluriformes > Pangasiidae > Pangasius > Pangasius djambal. The sequence goes on along the minus strand of CM040987.1, from coordinate 21,660,564 downwards.
AAGGTATTTGAATGTTTCTGTCTATTATATCACGCACATGAAACTTAGCTATCAGTCAAAAGGCATTACAATACAAAGCAGACTGCAATCACGTTTCTGTGTAGACGATGCTGGTATCAGGGTTGTTACGCAAGAACGTTCTGGAAAGTTCACTCGAGCTTTACTTCTCTTCATAATGTCTCTCTGCAGGTTTAATAAGAGAGTTTTTCTTCCATTTTTGTGTGTCAAACAGTAAATGGGAACTGATTACAGGTAGGAACTAAAGTTGTGAGAGGAGAACTGAAGAAAGGGACTGGTCAGAGGAACCGTTCGAGCCAGTCATCTCGAGTCGTTGCTTTACAGCCTCATGTGTAATTCGCACAGATTTGAGAAAAGCTTAATTCATATGTTGCTTGTCACTGTTTCTCATGGGAAATGAATAATCACCTGTTGCTTTCTAGTGTGAACGCAAGGTAAGGCTCTGCATTAACACGTTTTCCCTTTTCATGATGCAGTTAAAAGTCTGGTCCTGCTCTGAAACGAGTTTATTTGGATTTGTTGAAACTGTCAGACGTCTTCTTTCACCTTTAACCCTTTTTTACTTCTCCAGCTGAGGACAGTTTGTCGCCTAAGAGTTAGGGACGGCGGCTAACCTCCTTCTGTCACAGGCAGACAGGGAAGATTAACTGTACAAGAGTCTCGTCTATTCCCGCATGGACCGAGTCTATCAGACGCCGCAGCGAGCGAGCCGAGGCAACCGGACAGACGAGGCTGAAAAGCTGGAGAGCTGCGTCCGGGCCTCCGATAATCCAGTTATCTGTCTCTCTGAAGCTTAACACACTTCTGACCTCAAGGCGAAAACGCTAAGCTGCTTCTCCATCCTTTCTCGCTCACTCGCTCTCTCCGAGTTTCCCCTCACCATTTTTCATCGCCGCTCTCCACTTTTTCTCCCTCTCCTCTTTATATCTCGTCTCTTTCTCGCCTCTTAAAAATAAAAATAAAAAATCAACGAAGAAGAGCCCATGGTGGCCTTTTTTCTATCCCCAAGGGACTTCTCAAAACTCAGCTTTAACCATCGCCACATGACATTTTCTCTCAGACGGGGCGCTTTTCCTTCGCGATGAACTCCTCGTTGAATTCGTCTTCCTCTGCATCTGCTGTGTAAATAAATGAGAAATCGTTTCTGATCTGCCAACAAAGGTGTCAAGCGCTTTCCCCTCGCTCAACTAAATAAAGTTTTAGAGAGTTCTCTCGGTTTCTTTTTTCCCTGCGGTAAATGTGCCATCGCACAAAGCAATTTATTAAGAAGACAATGAGGCGTACAGGAGGCCATTACTCTCTCTGTCGAAACCACATGTGGAAAGCAAACACACAAACGGAGAGTGCATATTTTTTATGTTTGGGGCGTGATGTTGTAAAAATGGCACGCTGAGACTGACAGATTTATGCACGCTTGTTAATCTGAAGCTCTCGGGACGTTGGCAGGACGTCTGCATTGGTATTCAGGGTGCCAGGGCTTCATAATGGGATAATTGGCAGGCTCTCGGCTCGATCTGCCGATGGGTCAGAATCTGGATCAAAGTCCACGAGCCGCCATTTGCAATGCTAATTTCCGCCCAAAGAGTAATTGTGCTTAGACGAGGACACCGCTAAACGAGGAGCTTTGGAGCTGCTCTACAGAGCCTTTTGTTTGAGTAAAAGCCACACAGAGAAAGATTATATGGCTCTCCAGATTCAATTGGCCTCCGCTATTGACTCACGTGACCTCGGAAGACTGGAGAGATAACCTCTGACCTTTGGCCTCCACCCCGCGAGGCGTAAAGGCCACGAGGACGTGAGCGCAGCTTGAAAGACGGCAACTCCACCGCTTTAAGACTAAATGGCTGTTCGAGCGTCTCTCTGTGAAGGGACACGCTTAAAACCGGGCTCGTTATGTCCTCATTAGAGAGCGGAGAGACTGGATGATCTGATCTCCGCGTTACAACGCAGCCTGAAAGAGTTTGCAGCAGTCAGACGAACGCAAGTATCCGTGTTTCAAATCGATAATTACTGGCTTCCTTACCATTTTAATTGAAGCCGGTCTAGCCTGAAGTGAGCAGTGAAGGAAATGGTGGTGCAGATAAGAATTGCAGAGATTCTCCATCTTAATTAGACTCGCTCTCCGGATTCAATCCGTGTGCATCGGCGTTCACACAGTAAAGCCGCCACGCCATACGGCCACATCCATCTGCCCTTCCAGAGCGTGTTTCTTCCAGCACATTAGCTTCATATTCGCTCCTCCAGAATCCATCGAATGCGAGTGCACTGCCAGCATGAGTCAGGGATCGAGTGGTGTTCAAGTGGTACTTGTCCAGACTATATTTTCTTTTGGGTGTGAGTCTTTTGCTCTGTTGGACATAAACAACGGGTGTCACCTTTAGCAGAAGCTCGTGTGTGTGTCCTCGGTCACTACATAAGACACCAGAGTAAAATAGGGGTATAATATATATATAAAATATATGTATATAAAATAGGGCAGTGGTAGCTCAGTGGTTAGGACATTGGACTACTGATTGGAAGGTCAGGAGTTCGATCTCCAGCACCGCCAAGCTGCTACTGCTGGGCCCTTGAGCAAGGCCCTTAACCCTCAACTGCTCAGTTGTATAAATAAGAGATAAATGTAAGTCGCTCTGGATAAGGGTGTCTGCCAAATGCTATAAATGTAAATGTATAACGCAATGATTTGCAGTACTGTTGTTTTTTACCCACTCATGCAGTAGTTACTGTTTTTGTGTGTATCTGTTTGTGATATTTGAGTTAGTTCTGTTTTCCAAAATAAAAACAAACTGGTAGCCTTATTTAAACCACCATAACCCTGATCAGGCAGTTACAAAAGATGATGGATTGACCACTCACGCCTGCGGAAAAGGAAGAAACCTCCCACTTGCGCAACTATTTTGTTGGGATCTTAGCCCTGATACTGATCTCTAGTCATAGCCAGATGTCCTGTGAACATTACTGGCAATCATATAATCTTTTCATTCCAAATAAAATATGTATATTCGGACAGAAAACCTGTTTACTTGAAATTTCCCTACAATGGAAGCCAAAGGGCAGTTGTTGATTTCTGATCATACGTTTTTACCAGTGAAGATGTTAGGATGATACGGACATGAGAAAATGTCACTGTTCTTATAGTTTTATCCAAGTTTCCAACACCAACAGAGAAAAAGTGGTTCCGGTTAATTTCCCAAAGGTTTTGTGGTGTCCATGCGCAGACAGGTGGAAAGTATAACCACACATCATCCTTCCTCTGAAGAGAATGAACTACACCCGTTTAGAGCTTCATTTATGAGCGACGCTGAAGAATGATGTCAGAAAACAAACATTTTGCACATTTAAAAGCTTTCATTTTTTTTAAGGTCATGGATTTCAATTTTTCAAGACAAAGGTTCTGCAACAGCAATACCATTATGGAAGACATGGTGACTTTCTTGTAAATGTCTCATCCATGAACACAGGTTTTTGGTTCAAATCTGGGAGAGATGGAGGAAGGGTGGCTTAAGGAAATGGTTCATGAACACTCATTCCCCTCCCAAAAAAATGGGTTAAAGGTTTGCATCTATAAGCCAGAGTCTGGGATTTGACCAAAGGAGAAATAAAGTGGGGAAGATGATAACTAAGTGAAGGCTAAGATGCTTGAGCTAATTATATGTTGAGTGCTGAAATCAGCTACTTACCAGCAACTACAGGGAAGTGATGAGCATCAGCTGCTGGGAGCTGAAAAGAAATAACCCTCTCTTCTTCCATTAAACAGTTCTTTGTAGTTGCTCGTTGACTGGCAGTGGTTTTGAGCCAAAAGTCCAATAAGCATATATCTTAATTGTCCTTCAGTGGTGTGGTGGTTAGTGACACGGTCTCTTATGTATGACATTCCTTGTTTGATTCTGTGTGTCTGGTGTCTGTTTAACTTTAGTGCAGGAGTTAAGTATACAGACTTGAAGAGTTCTATTAAAGACACTACTAGCAAGAGATCCTGTGGCTCAAACGGATGAGCTTTGCCTCTGGTTTAAGAGGTTGCTGGTTCGAACCCCGGACAGGTCTCCAGAATATGGGCGTGGAAGGTTCAGGAATGAATGGCATGACAGGAGTTGAGGAAGGTGCTGGAGGGCGTGAGACATGAGTTCGGGGGGGTAATATCCGGGCAGCTGCCCCCCCAAGGTCATGTCTGATAAACAGAGGGGGTTATGGAGCTTGAGGAGAGAGTGTCGACTTAGTTTTGCATTATATAGGGGATGCTGTGAAAAGACTATCACCCCTACTTTTTTTGGGGTCTTTTAAATCTACTGTCTTTTCAGCCACACTCACTATTTTAATCACCTAACCACCCATCCAGCCAGTTACTCACTCATTCATTCATTCATTCATACACAAGCCCAGGGACCAGCCAGATTCAAACCAGCAACCTTCAAAGTCAGAGGCAAGGCTTTTACCACACCGCCATGAAGACCCACACAAAGCATTTGGTGTTGTAGGATCTTTGTCTTTTAAAGAACTACAAAAAAAAATTAAAAAAAAATAAAAAAAAATAAAAAATACTACTCTACTTTGCCCCTAGTGGAGCAACAGATACTATCACTTTTTTCAAATCTTTCAATTCAATTAGGGTCCAAATATAAAATTGTCGATTCTAAATTCATTTGGTGGACTGGATTTGAGCCGCCAATGGGCCGGTCCTGGTCTGCAGGCCATATTTTTGACATTCCTGATTGAAACAAAACAAGGTTTCTCAACATCCACAACTTAAAAAGATTTATCTGACGTTAACTCTACCATTCAAGACGGCATGTAAACAGAACACTGCCGTTATCTTGTATCTTCTGTTGGATTAAACGTTGAATTTTAGCCCAGTTACTGTTCAATTCTACACATGTACACTATAGTGTTAATCTAATAATTTTAGCGTTGTACTTCTGCACAAACAGAACTGAAGTCCTCCTCCAGCTGGCTAACTGGTGGTTATTAACTGTAAAAGTCATGCATTTAAAGCTGATAGGAAAAGGACAAGAGAAGTATTTGCTAACTCTAAAATAAAAACAAATTGGGGGATGATGATATAAAAGTTTGACGTACAAAAATACACACCAGACAAACACAAAAGGTTATCCACTTGCTAACTGAGCATATCTTTTTCACAACTGGCTAATGATACAAACTCCACAATGAGGACAAATCAGAATACTCACTAGCTTCCCACCAAGTAATGGAACAAGTACATGTCTTACCTGTTCTACTCCTAAATCAGTTTTTCTATTATTGACTGTCTTCCTCTCCTGCTTTGCTGCAGCTCCTGCCAGCAGCCGGACTTCTTTCCTGCCTAAGATTGTGACATTTGATGTCATTTGTGAATTGGTTTTAAATTCCCAAACCAATTCTAACTCTTACCAGAGCACAGACTGCGAGTTACTATTACAGGATCATCAGGACGTATCAGAGCAGCTCAGGAACATCAGATTGTAGAAGATGTTTTTTCCCTCCCTGACCCCATAATTATGTTTTTTTGCTTTCATTTCTAACAAAAAGTGATTATTGACTGACTTATGTAGACCCTGAGTGCTTATTGCCACTTGTAAATGTAGTGGATATTTTTTATACATACAAGCATTTTTCACACAGCTACACAACAGAGTTATGTTGCTTTAAGATAGCAGTGTGTCCTTGAATAATATGGATCATCTACATTTAGAAAACAGCTCTCGGTGGTGGACTGTACCTGAAACTCGGCTGTGTTTGCTGTTGTGTTGGCTCTGTAGGAGGTGATGCAGATGGAGGCGCAGCTTGGAGGTCGCCTCATTGACGAGCCACACGTTCTCCTGTTTAAAGACAGCTACCATAACCTGCGCCTCTCCATCCACGACCTGCCACAGGCCCAGTGGAGGAGCAAGCTGCTCACCGCCTACCAGGTAGGAATAATACGTGGAAAGTAGCTCAAAGCATGTTACCAAATGAACTGTATAGCTTCAAGGCGCATTCAAGTATCTTTTTAATTCTTCACTATAAATAAGAGAATTTGAAGTGTTTTGTTTCATAGTGGTGCTTCACGTTATCATGTTACTAGAGCCATGGACTCTGAACAGATATGACGCATCGATTTTGAAGCGTAAAATACATGCATCATACTCTCTCCAATTATCTTTAAACATAAACTTAAAACAAGGCATGTTGTCAGTTCTCTGATCAGACCACAGTGAGTAAAAAAAAAAATGACTCACTGAAAAATGACTCCCAACCTTTATCAGCTCTGCACCAGTGTTTTTTGAAGCACTCTGCTGAAATACCTTCCTGTGACTGCGTTCCTCCAGTTGACAACCCCAAAACAAGAATATATATATATATATATATATATATATATATATATATATATATATATATATATATATATATATAAACTCTAATAATTTGTGAAAATACTTAATAAACTCCTGATGTGACTAAAACAGATATAAAATCGAAAAGTTGCTGAAAGAGGGAGCTTGATAGATTTCTTGTGAGAGGGATCTCTATAACTTCGGAGCATAAAGCCGGTACCTGCGGTACTTCTTTTATGTTTTATATGAGGGTATAGACCATTAATGGCTCTACAAAGCATTACTAGGAACCTTTCTCTTCCTTTCTGTCTCATTATAGCTTTCCTTCTCTCTTTTCTCGCTTTTATTCTCCTCAACTCGCCGAATCTGACTCATACCCTCACCTCGCTATTACACTTATTTATCCTTCAAATGGCCCCCAGCTATTGTTCCTCTCTCTCTCTCTCTCTCTCTCTCTCTCTCTTTTACATAGCTCTGCATGCACGTTCCACTGCCTGAGTTTGATCATTGGCTCTGTGAGCAGAGTTTAGCAGATTTCCCCACGGGCGCCACATTTAAAAGGGCTCTTGATACGTCGCTCCAGCCAGCATCAGGTTTTTAATGCTGTGCCGTTCTGCATTGGCGATCCTCCTAATGGGATATTTCTTTGGTTTGGCCTCATTAGGATCGTTTCTGAACGTGCGGCGATGGAGCCCAACTCTATTACAGAGCGAGCAGCCGAGCTGCAAATCTCGCCATAGCGGAGACGCGCGGAGATACAATAAGTGCTACCCGAGGACCAGAATTTACATAACGATACGATAGAATGTAGGTATGACAGGTGTTAGCTTATAGGAGAGCCTGGGTGGAAGGATAAACATATTTATCCTGACAGGAAGAGAGACAGATAGGTGGATGGAGAAACAAATAGTTAGACAGATAGGTGGACAGATGGACAGACAAATAAACAGATAGATAATCAGCTCCAGGTAGTTTGAGAGATGGGTGGATGGATCAATGGATGGATGGATGAACTGGTAGACAGATGGATAACAGGTTAGACGACAGATAGACAGACAGATAAGAAATTGGCAGAATCGATGGATGGGTAGACAAACAGGCAGACATGTAGATAGCTAGTTATTTAGACAGATGGATGGACAGACAGACAAAAGAATATACAGATAGATGGGCAGATAATTGGACAGATAAACAGCTGCGACCAACAGACAGACAGGTAGGTTGATGGACAGACAGATGGATAGATGGATAGATAGTCAAGTTTAGTCAGTGGATGGATGGTGGGATGGATGGACAAACTGGTTGATAAATGGATAACAGCCATAGAGATAGACAGCTTGATAGACAGATACACAGACAGAAATACAAATAGACAGCTAGAGAGAGAGAGACATATAGACAGACAGAAATACAATAGGTAGACAGACAGACAGGTAAATAGATAGCTAGACAGAGAGACTGTTAGACAGGGATAATTACACAGACAGACACATAGCTAGTTAGATAGAGAGACAGACAGACAGACAAGATAGGCAGATTGACAGAGAGAAATGCAAATAGACCGACAACTAAACCGACAGACAGGCAAACCGACACAGATAGATAGATAAACAGCTAGAGAGAGACAGACAGCTATCATAAATGAGTAGTAAGTGAGTGAGTAGAAGACAGAGTGAAGAGGAGGCAGTGGACGTGTGGCAGATTTACTGCACACTTCCTGCAGATTTCAGTGCAGGGCAGTTTGAAGCTCTCGGCTGTGGAGGGAGTTAAATATAGAGCTGCATGGAAATACTTTCCTCCCTCACTCCTCCTCTTCTGTGTGTGTGGAGGAGAGATGGAGCACAGATTCTCGTGGGAGAATGAGAGAGTAGAAGGCACAGTGCAGAGGTGTAGGAGCGCTCTGGACACACACTCCTCATCTCTTATCTCAGTAATGCTCAATGTAGCGAGGGTTTAGTGTGTGTGTGTGTGTGTGTGTGTGTGTGTGTGTGTGTGTGTGTGTGTGTGTGTGAGAGAGAGAGAGAGAGAGAGAGAGAGAGAGAGCATCACACTGAGCAACAGCTCCCCCTGTAGGCACAAAACACACCCTGCGAGAGGTTAGGGACACTGACGAGGAGTCTAGAGGTGGCTGCCTGCAGTCATGACCTTATTTTCTAACATTTAATCAAATCAGCTGCAAAGCTAATAAACGGAGGAATTGTGTGTAAGTTATTACTGCGTCATCATAAAAGCATTAGTGTGTTTGTTCCTGTGATTCATAATGTGTACCGTTTAATGTTCTCAAATGATGGCAATAATGGGATCATATTTGTCGCTTTTATTTCAGATTAGTACTTACTGCTTGCCTGGTAAATAAAGCTCTCTCTCCTTCTCTCTCTCTCTCTCTCTCTCTCTCTCTCACTCTCTCTCTCACACACACACACACACACACACACACACACACACACACACACACACACCTGTGTGCAGACAGTCTGCACTGACTCCTTACTCATAAATCATATTTTATTGGACTTTCGCTAGTCTGTGTCCCACAGAACCCCTCCATCATGACCCGACGAACCAGTGATTAATGTCACACACTCGCCTGTTCAAAATGCAACATAGTGCTGTCTCCTCCTCGAACACTTTCACAGAGAGACAGACAGACAGACAGACAGATAGATAGATAGATAGACAGACAGATAGATAGATAGATAGCAGTCACAGGTATTAACGTATAGGAGGAGAGTCTGGTTGGACAGACAGACAAGTACACAAACAGATAGACCTCCAGGCAGACAGACAAATAAACACACAAACAGGCAGATTGAGTGACAGACAGACAGACAGACAGACAGACAGACAGACAGACAGACAGATGAACTGACTGACAGACAGTTAGTTTAACAGACAGACATACAGACAGGCAGTCAGACAGACAAATAGTTTAACAGACAGACAGACAAACTTTGACAGATGGACAGACAGGAAATACTTAGACAGACAGACAGACAGACAGAGAGTTTAACGTGCAACACAGTGACTTTTGTTTGCGAAAAGTGTTTATTTTTCTGGTAGTGTTAAGTGGAAGGTGTGTAATTACAGGGTTGGAAAAGGTAGAGTTTATGTCATATCTAATCGCTTCACACACACACACACACAGGACAGCAGTATGGGATTGTTTCCTCTGAGATAATTTACTCCACAACTTCACTGTAAGCTGTACTATGCAATAGCAGGGAGGCCCCATCTATCTATCTATCCATCCATCCATCCAGACCATGTTGTTCTCTGTTTGTTTACCTGTGTGTGTCTATCCATCCCTCTCTCAAACAGGATGAATACAGAAGAATAGTGCTTAACAGCTTTAACACACACATGTAGTGTGACCACACTGTTGCAGTACATATAACTGGTGCAATTGTTGCTACGTCTTTATTAAAGTGTGTATTGTCCACGTATTCTCACTGCATTCCCTCTATGCGTGTGTGTGTGTGTGTGTGTGTGTGTGTAGGAGATCCCATTCTACCACATCTGGAGTGGCACACAGCGGAGTTTGCATTGCGCCTTCACGCTGGAGCGGATGAGTGTGAGCACGTGCGAGCTCTCCTGCACGCTGTGTGTGTGGCAGGTGGAAGGCGAAGGCCAGAGCTTCAGCCTCGACTTCAACATCTCCAAGGTAACACAGCTGGCTGTTTACACCCGCAGTGCATCACTCAGCGCTGGCACCGAACCCAACTCGTTAGCTAACGCTCATCAGTTACATCGGGGAAAGTGCTTCACTAAAGTGTGTGTCTTCTAAATATTTCCCTGATGTTCAGGCAGTAATGAATCCTCCGAGACGCAAGACTTCAGTCTGAATCCATTTTAGCTGACTCACTGACACTGGCATTATAGCATTATAGTTAGGAATAATAGCTAGTTATAGATTTGCAAAAAAAAAAAAAAAAAAAACAACTCATATTGCTTGTGCAGTTGCCATAGAAACCTGTCCTAAATCAGCATTTACTTAGAGCAGAAGGGTTATGAACATAAACCGTTAAATAGAGCTGAAAGTGGATTTATGATTTACATCGGCCTCCTGAAAATGGAAAAATCTCTCCAGCTTTAAAGAAACTATCTTGCAGAAAAACATCTAACTTCAGACAAATGTCTTTTCTGTGATGATCCAGAGGCGGGCTTATCATAAGAATAACCACAAAAAAGTAAAGTTAATCTCTAATGAATGCTGCAAGTATTAGCTAGTGGCTCAGGGTTTAAATGACAGCTAATACAAATAAGCATTATTTCCTAAAAAAAAAAATTAGGAATCTAACCATTAGCCTGGCTAATTAGTGAGGAAGCCAAAATTGAAGTTGAGGCCATTGGCATTAGCTATCTAAGTTATACCTGGTTATACCTGGTTAAGTAGGACCATCTTGATCACTGTAGCTAGCACTAGCTAAAGCTGCCACTTGTCTGTTTTAGTCGAGATGTACACTAGGAAAGTTTAAATGCACCCTTACTTTCTTCTTATTGGAGGAAAAAGATGTACAACAATTAAAAAGAAAACACGCACGTAAACCTTTCAAGCATCTTTAACTAAAACAAACGAGGGGCAGCTTTATTCCCCCCAACCTGTATACATGTACTCCAGGTTCTACTGTGAATTCAAGCAAGGAAGCAAGTTGAGGCAAGAGCTTACTTACGTAAGATGGAGGAAGAAGAACATGAACAGTTAGCAGACCTGATCTATAGGTGATCATATAGTTAAGGTGCTGCAGACGTTTGTTTGGTGGCAACTAATCATAATGTTTCTGAACTGGGGCGCCATTACCTTTAATACGTCCAGTTTCTTTACTTTTTGTTATATTCATTTATTTATGTGTATAGCAAGCTCTCGTGCTGAATCTTTGCGCAGGATAAAAAAAAAGTGTTGCTATTTTCTACTTTGATGGACTGTAAAATGGATCCTAAGAAAAGTAAATACCAGAATAATGGAAATAAAGCTCCCGGCTCACTGTATTCCGGTGTTGTGGTGGTGCAGGACACCAGGCCACTCGATGCTGATCTCCTGCTGGTGGATAAGAGCAGCCCGGCTCTGGCCGGCCCTAGCGCCTTTCAGATCCCCTACCTCATCCGGCAGAAGATCTGCAGCAGTCTGGACGCGCCGTGCCCCAACGGAGCCGACTGGAGACTCCTCGCCCAGAGACTCAAACTCGACAGGTACGACTTTCACCCTCTCACAACTGCACGTAGTTGTGTTTCATTAACACAGCTTTACAGGTTTAGCCAGATATACCTTCTCTACATCTCAGTGACGATCGATATAAAGGATCTTGATGAAAATAGAGACCCAGGAGCCATTCCCAGGTTTTGTTTCTCAAGACTTTGGTCACGTCAAATATAACTAAATCACTTAGAATTCCTGTGACGTTTATGTGATTATATCGGTTGGCGTTTTCCTTTTTGTAAAAACTCGCGAACGTTGATTTGCACCAGTCAGTCATGCCGCAAAGCGTCTTGATAGGTTTTGTACACGTTTCTGGCTACAAGCTTCGAAATCTTGAAGGATGCGATCTGATTGGCTCTCCGCACTTCAGTGTATACATGCTTCTGTACTCCGAAACACTTCTGAACAAGGAAACAACGAGCTTTACAAGATACTGAAAAAGGTTCCCAGAAACATCTTGTAAAAAGTTTTTTTTGCTTGAAACACTGGCAAATAAACGTGACCGACGGTTCGTCAAACGGCATCTCTTTCTGAAAGTAGGCGGGTCTTGACCGTGTTAAGTGATGACCTGTACCAGACTTTTTTTTTGTGAAAGTTAAGGCGGTATGATTTTTTCAGCCCCATGTTGCATTCGCAAACAAAAATCTTACATCGGAAAAGAATTGTTTGGTCGCGAGTTGAACTCAGCAGTCTTAGCACGCATGACGTCACATCTTCAGTAAACAGCGGCCGATTTAGTGCCAGTGCGACCAAAGACGGGGGATGACAAGTCTCTGGCAGTGTCAGAATTTTCGATCGTGTGTGAGCGGTGCTACGACGCTCGTCTAAAAGCCACCAATAAGAGGATGGCATAGAATGATGTGCAACTCACAGTAGAGCTACAAATACAGGAGTGATGAGACGTAAATAAGACGTGCTAATGGACAGGGAAAATATCCTTATTACCTCAAGCTGATATGCGAGCCTGATTTCTGCACGAGCCCTGATCACGCTGATGGATGACGTAAACTACACAGAAGGTACTAATTTTCTTTAAGCGCAGATCGTTAGAGGATTCTCATTAGAGAATGTTATCACACAGCGTGGCATAGAATTCGGACGAGATTTTATTGGGCTCTCGTTCAGCGTGACAAGTAATAATCTTTAAAAAAATAATAAAAATGTCTCAGTCGTTAGAGACATTAGCATTTTTTTAGTTTTAGTACACACTGGCGTACATGAGCTCTTGCACACTACGGTCTTCCACAGCTTATTGAACGCAGGCTGAATCCAGAGGCAGTCATTTAATTAGATTCCTAGTTAACTTCCCCTAGCTAATGAAGCATAATGCGTAGACTTCATTTGTCCAATCAGCTTTACCTGGTTCAATTAATTACCCATTTGAAGTGGCAGCGCTTTGCTTCAATTAGCACGTGGATGCAAAACAATCCATTTTCATTTGCTGACTTCACACACAAACATTCAAGAAAGAATCTGGTATTAATGTGTTTGGGAGTAAAAATCCAGTGGCTTTTAGGCTGCACTTTCCCTCAAGACAAAGTGCATGTAGGGAACAACACTTTAATCCCCTTAGGTATTTAGGGAACACAAAAAGGGCACCGGATCGAACTTGGGCTCGCCTTTAGAGGTGTTTCCCTCCAGGATGGACCAACAAGAGCCTCGGCTTTGTTGTCATCGACCGGCTTTGATCTGAAAGGTTCGGGCCGGTCAATAGGAAAGGTCAGGGCTACCTGAATATCAGCATGGCAACAAACATCACGGTTCACGCTAAACTATTCATCAAGCAAGCTTTTAAAGCAACATGGCCATGATGAGTAATTCACTTAAACAGCACTTACTACGTGTACGCAATTGGAATTATTATTCAGAAAGCGTAAAGAGATCCACCATACACACACGACCATACAGAGACCCTTTTACTTGCTGAGTGTTATTGTTAAAGTTATTGTTTAGCTTTGAGTTCTCCTTCATCACCACCGTAATGCTGAATAACAGAAAGAGTTACAGTTACACACAACACACTGATGCCACTTTTTAATGTGAATGTTTAGCCAACATTGGGCCTCATTCATCAATCTTTGGGTAAATTTGTGTGTCAGTTTTTGCACAAGCCAAACCAAACTTAAAACTGTTACGCCAGATTTACAAAAGTTTCATAAACACTGATTTTCTTCGTATTCCCGTGTGTATGTGTAAATGGCGATCACCCGTAAACTGCTGATCTCCGTTTGGTGTCGCCCATAAAACTCCATACAAAGGCCAAGTTCACAGAGTGGAAAGAGAAAAAAAAAAAAGGCCAAAAAAAAAGAAGAATTTTTTTTGTGGCAGCAGTTGAAGTACTTCTGACTACAAGAATAAAAAAAATCATATTTAGCAGCGTATCCAGTGGAGTCACAGCACCAGAAAAGGGCCAAAACATGGAGAGAAATTACGGAGCTGAATTCGTTCATCCAGTGCAATGTAAGTGAAGCCAAAAGAAAATGGTTTGACACAAAAACTGAGAAAAGAAAAGAAAAAAAAAAAGGCTGCTAATTGACAGCTTCTCTGCTACCAGGGGACGCCATACCATGACAAAGCTTTTAAAATTGACCAGATGCCGTGGCAAATCCTCTGAGAGACAAAAAAAAATACCAGTCTCTAAATATGTGTTGCCTCCCAAGGGCATCATGTGCTAACAACTCCAGTAATATCAGTTCTGCCATTTGCACTCCGTTTATACAGCAACATTTCATCTTAATTGAACAACTAGCCTTATTTGTCTTAAAATGGATAGACGTGTGCCATTTAGGCCTATATTAAACAACAGGTCTAAAAAATATTTAATTTGCGTGTAATTGAAATAAATAAGCAATCTGAACTTAATCCATATATAAAAATGCAGGAACTCGTTACTCATTGCAAATTGTAATATTCAAAGCCTATCAATCAAGGTTCTCATTAGTTAGGCTAATCTTATCTTATGTGTAAATTTACACACACTCAGGGGCACGAGTAGGATATGAAAGTTTTTTCAGAATTTATGGGATTTTCATGAATACCAAGTTTTTTTGTGTAAACACTAATATGAAACCCGTTAGTATCCAGCTTGATAAATGAGGAAACGCAAATTGTGATTCCATCAATAACTAATATGCTGAATATTCAGAGGAGCAATGAGTCAAGAGAGTCATTTCAGATAGCACACAGGTGCAAGACAGATTGTGTCCTTTACATCTTCACTCGCTGCTGAACATGTCATCTTCAATCGTTGAAAAACACAGACGCGAGGATCTATAAATATGCTTGAATATGCAAATTGGAAATGACCTGCTGCTATCATGAGTCGCTAGCTGGCTAGTTAAGTGTTCGTACAGTAGGCTGCAGTTCTCACGAGTCGATACGAGTGGGATTTTACACTCACCGATTTACTGAAAAACAGCCAAACCATCAACAGTACAGACATCTGCAGTACCAATACGCATTAAACTCAGTAAATCAAACTGAAGCGTATTTCATCGAGGATTCCTACAGCTCTAATTACAATTATTTTTACATTTCTGAAAAAGTCCCTGTTTTAAACGGAGAAATATTTACACATCACATTTTTGAGTGCAGCCGGATTTTAACAGTGTAACAGCGTAAACATGAAGCTTTTTTTCCCATCTGCTTCCTCTAGCCAGCGTTCATGCTCAAGTACTTACTCTCCTTCTAGTGAGCTTGAGGCAATTTATTACGCAAACACCAACTACTCCACCTCATCCAGGCATAAAATCTGTTATTTAGTCGTTTGTTTTTCGTTTCGATTTTTATGTGCAGTTTCCATATAAACATAAAAACAGGCTCGGTTCATTTTGAGCAACAAGGTGAAATAAAATCTGATACAAAAAAGGTGACATTAACAGCAGCCCATTCTCTCTCTCTGTTTTTTTTTTTTTTACACGCCGACTGCACGCATATATAGTCGAGTGCGAAACAAAAACAAAGACAAAGAAATGTTATTTAGATTATTATTATTATTATTATTATTATTATTATTATTTAGTTATTTATATAGCAACAAGACAGTGTTTTCCTTCCTTACACACTGTTCCTTCATTATCACAAGTAACAAATATTGCAAAACTAGTGTGTTAAAGTGAATAAAATAAAATATCAGAAATCAATTTAAAATATTTGCTTCATTACTTTACTATGAACATTGCACTTTGTTCCTGATTCTTCCTCAGATATGATACACGGCCTTTTTTTCAATCAGGTTTTTTTTTTTTTTTTGGATTGGATCATCTCCCAATCTGGTCATTTTTGGATATTCTCACAGACTGCTAGCTTCTTCCCCATCACACAACAGCGTGAAGACTAGCACATGCTTCCTCTGAGACTCGTGACGCCGCTCTAACTTTTTTTACATTTTTTTTTTTATACACATCACAGCTCTGACTGACCGAAAAGAACGTAGCATCATTGCTAATTTTTCTCTCTTGGACGCGCAACCATGGAAAAATACACCTCACTGCAGGACCAGACGTCCAGGGGGTGGAGTTGGACCTGATCCAGATCCTTCTACCGGGGCGGAGTCAAACCAAAAGTCCAGGGGGTGGAGACAAGTCGGTGTGTTTCAGGCTGGATAAGTGTGTTTTGCAGCATCTCATATGTTAGCGTTAGGGGTTGCGTTGGGCTTATAGGAGGAGTTGGATCCGGTTCAGCTCCACCCACTGGACTCTTGGTTCTGCTGTGTCTCGCTGAGGATGGCTGCGGCATCGTCAGGATGTTGCTAGTCTGTTTTGGAGGCAGGGGGCATAAACTTTTGCACTCGCCCTGGAAAGTCTTTGGGGGCTCCACTTGCATGAAGTGAATAATTGAATTGCATTACTCCAGACACACCACTGCTATGTAATGAAGATTAAATGAAACTGTTGTGGTTTTACATACAGCAGGTCTGCGGCGATCAAATTCCACAACAGATCACAGGAGTGTCGTAGAGCTCGCTTAAACCCTCGTCTCCGTAAACAAAACAACAGTAAATCGCACTCCTGTTCATACTGTAACCATCATGTGACAAATCATGGTCAAACAAATGCTTTCCTGCATGGAAATCTGAAAACTTGCTTCTGTCTCCCTGCATGCAGACACGTGAGCTTCTTCGCGTCCAAAGCGAGTCCCACGTCTACCATCCTGGACCTCTGGGAAGCTCAGCACTTCCACAGCGGCAACCTGAACCAGCTCGCCGCCATCATGGCCGAGATCGGCAAACAGGAGGCCATGATATTCCTGGTGTCCGACGGGGAGTGCTAACACATCCACACACAAACACACACACACAATTACACACACATACACAAACAGAGCCAGGAATGAAGGCCTCTGAATGCTGGGGGTCGAAAAGGTCTAATAGAGGAAGGACTAATCTAACAGGGTTTAGCCACCAGTTAGGTGTGCTGTGACTATAAACACACTAAACACACACATGCAGAGTACATTTACATCCAGCAACGATGTATAGAACACTCACAGATGTTGTTCTGGCCCTGTCTTGAATCACACTTTTTTAATTCCCCGTTGCGTTCGCCACACTTCTATCTGATTTTTTTTAAAAACTGGAATCGAAAATAAGTACAAAAATCAGGATCGAAATTTGTACGAAGGCAACTCTGGGGGTTGGGACAGGGGTGGACAAATCAGCAGCGCAGACACCCAGGAGAAGCAGATTTTGTGTTTGAGCTATTTGTTGTTGTTTTTTTGTGGTTGCCCAGAGACAAATAGATTTATCAACCAGGAAAAGAAAATAAACCGTACTCCTTATCGACGTTCGCAAAACATGTTTGTTTTTTTTCCATTTTATTATGTAGCTATGTTTAAACTTAAACTCACCTCGGTCTGTTAACTACAGTCCATGCTACATGTTCCGAATCTCAATATGAAATATACGTCACTTTGCAGGTAAGCATATCGAGAGAAAGTGAACATGCTAGCCAGACTCGCTTAATAGATTTTACGTGCAATCTGAGGACGGAACGTCGACCAGTAACTTGCTGACTTTTTGTCAAGGCCACAAACGTGATGTTCTACGTTAAAAATGCAGAATCGCGTTCATTTCCCTTAGTCTGTATTAATGCACGTAACCAGCAAACCAACACGTCGAACGTGATCGTATTACGTCAGCTACCATTTTTTTTAACCTTCCAGGCAAGCGAAACATCGGAGGTGACAGCACATTGCACTAGCTACTTTCGCTTGCTAGCTAAAGGATTTATGATTTGTCCGCCCCTGTAGGATTCACTCCCTAAAGAAATCCGATGAAATTGCGGTTACACATTTCTCGCGTTGCCGTTGACGCACTCATTCACATTTTAACAACGTGCGTTTTGGAAACGTGTGGCATTTAGCAATATGCAAACGCAAAAAAAAAAATGTTTCACGATCCCACATTTGGAAGGTATTAACAAGTTTCTTTATTGAAGGTAGAAATGAGAATTCCCATTTAAACCTGATGAGATTTATAAAGGTAACGTGATGGAGAAGTGGAGAGCGGTGTGAAAAGGAGGCGTGAAGGCAGCCGTGCTGCTTTATTACGACCACCAGCGTGTCAGTAATGTGACTGTCATTCAAATATGAGAACGAAATAGCAAAAAAAACGATTATTCCAGTCGTTTCATAACCAGCCGAAACGGATCAAACAAAGAGAAGTGCGAGTGTGTGCAAGCCGTCAGCTTTTCTTTACCCTTTGACCCACTTCAGGCACCGTAACACGGCTGCACTGCTTTTCCAAAGCCATAAACACAAGTTCCCAAATGCATAGATAACAAATAATACGGTCCTGATATGCGGGAGGAATAAAGTGAACAGACGCAGGATCTTTACAAGACGTAGCTGATAGGAAAGAGACATTTCAGTATAATGTTGCGAAATATTTTCAGGGAATTTGTTTTCATTTTGTTTTACCTAGAAATCAGAAGGAAAAAAAAAAAAAAAAACATAGCACTCGTTTTTTTTTAAACCACAACATCTAATTTGATCATTTTTATAAAGAACACTCTAAAAGAGAGAGGAATTTAGTATAAAATGCAATACTATCCTTTTTTTTAAATTTATTTTATAAATTCTAGCCAATCAAATGTTGATCATATTTGTTCACAAAACAGAGCTATTTTGGCTTTAGGGCATTCTGTAATACTTTAAATTCCCAAATCAATCTGAAATTCTCCATGAGACAAAAAAAAAAATAAAATAAATAAAATAAAAATGAACTGGGAAGCTTGATTGAGAATCATAAAGCTGTGTAGCATCCAAAAAAAAAAAAAACAAAAAACTGTGTAATAAATATTTGTCACATGATCAAATTACAATAATATACCGGGGGAAATCAGGCAAGAAGTTCTCTTCCCAGGCTGCTTTCACACTTTAGAAAACTCGCTGTTTTGGGGACTTTTGTGTTACCGGTCCTACAGAGTTAGTATAATTCAGTAATGCAAATGAAATTCAAGACAATTTGAGCTGCTACAGTTAACATGGGGCACGTGTCACATCACAGCCAGGTGAATATCCCAAAAATAGATGCGCTGTTGTGCTTATTTACACCGCATCACCAAAATATTAGCAGTGAAATACATTCACTTCCCAGGCTAGCATTCGGCAGCACTTTGCCCTCCATGTTTGTTTTCCTGAAAAAAAAAAAGAAATCGAACGTTCTCTTTCCTACTTTTTAAAGATCGCACGTAAGAACGTGTGCTGGCGCGTGAAAGTGTGAAAGCAGCCTCAACGACGTAGTGACGCAACTTGTCCCAAGAAGACGTTCACGTTCGTCAGCTATCGTGAGTCGGAACGGTTTTATTTGCAACGTCTGGGTTTCAAACGAGCAGTTTGTGGATGAAAAACAAAGAATTCCTCATGCGTAACAGATCAGCCAAAACAAGTTCGATGTTCATTCGCTTTCGCACCATAACCGCGCGGCTGCCACGTGACCCCCCCC
>CM040987.1:21619085-21639943 GCA_022985145.1 Pangasius djambal | reverse complement strand
AAAAAAAACACAATGGCACTTTTTTCCGCCAAAAAAAAAAAGCCAACTTTGGACGTCACGTTGAAGCCAATCTAGCGAACTTTTCCCCACGATTGTACATTGAGTCGAGCTCACTGATAGCTGTTCTGTATAAAAGAATGTGTGTGAGTGTACTGTTACTTTTACCCAGCTCTTTTTTTCCCCCGACTAAAAACAGTAGACTTGTGTACCTGTGAATGTTCTTCGATTTCTTAATTCAATGTTCCTTGCCTTTCTGCAAGTCAGAATGCTGTATTTAACACGCCACAGCGCTTATGCAATTGTACAATTCTTTTTTTAAACCATATTTTGAAAGGGTTTTTTTTGTATTTTCGTTTGTTATTTGTCCCCCACCTCTCTCCCGTCAATGTAAATTGTCGTCGATGACTTTGTGCTAATAGGAAGCCCTGTGACTGAGGGGTTTTCTCTACTTTTGGACAATGATATGGATTTGTGGGTAGAATTTTGGAAATTCGTTTCTAAGTGCTTTCAAGTATTTACTTGGCCTTATGTATATATATCTATGAAATTTCAGAAAGGTATGTATAGTAATTCAACCTGAAATGTATGTAAATAAATTATATATTGTTAAAAACAGGAGTTGAGTCTTCATTTTATAGTTTTTTTTTTTTTTTTTACAGACTTTATTAACATACAATACCATGGTATTTTTTTTTCTTCTTCTTTCGATTAAACGTACAGCTGTAAATGACTTTCGGATAAAAATTTCTAACGTGAAAAAGAATACAGCAGTTTTCCATTTTCAATATAAAGACGCATCATGATAATATCTGGAGGTGCAAAGCTACTAAAGAGGCACTTAATACATCAAATACTTTTAATACAAGGAGAAAAAAAAAAAGAGGCACTGACAAAAACAGACAAATGTGCAACGGAGTGATGGAGAAATTCTGCACTTAATCATCTGATCCATGCATGTAAACTAGAATCTGAAAGGACGACAGCTGCTGGAGCACAGAAAGACGACGACGGGGTTTTGGGAACTGAATTAATACTAAAACCGACTGAATGATCTTCGAGTCCAGACTTTCTAACTACAGCGTTATAGAAGCGGCAGTACTTTATCCACACGTCAGCTTGTAATGACGTGAATGAGCTGGTTAGTGCGAGTGTTAGGGAACAGAGACTGATGACACTACGGCGTTTATAATCATTAGACCAGTCCTGCAGTGACGAGAACAGAGCGGAGGATCTTCAGCTGCACTATGACGGGATGAAGATCTGGATACACGGATCAGGGTTATGGCTTTATGGTGAAAGGTTTAAGACATGACAAGTTTATTAAAAAGAATTAATAATAATAATAATAATAATAATAATAAATCCACTCTGAACAGCTTGCGTATTTCCTACATTACCCACAATGCAAATTGTACTCCCTTGGCTCCAGGCCACATTTGGCTGTGGCATGAACTCGCGAACTCTCGACAGCTGGGCGAACGCTTTTTACTGTAATCTTTGTTTAAACCTAATCTCCATCTAGTGCATCTGTAGTACATCAGACAATTTTTTCAAAAATATTTCCCTATATTAAAAACGACCAAATTCATTTACAATGGAATTAGACTTCTGCTTTTGTCAATACACGCAATTTGAAGATGTATTCTTGTGTGTAATGGTCATGGAAAACCTATCAGATGTGTTTGAGTTCTGGCAAATTCTGACAGTAGGTGGGTAGCTAACTAGCCTGACTAACAGCTTTTAATCAGATACTAGCTGACAAAATCTCCGTGATGCTCCTCCTCTTCCATGTCTGTCTTAACCCGAAGATCTTTAATATTAGAGTGTGATGGCTGTAATTCTTGATGTATTAGTTGCACATTTTCTATTGTTTAATGATGGAACTGTTGTCTCTGCATAGGGAAAAGCGTTGGAATTCTTGCCTGTGATCATCTCTCACACACACACACACACACACACACACACACACACACACACACACACACACACTACAGATGCGGTGGATGGAGATGAAGTTGAAAAATGCTGCAGATTTCCTTTAATGACCTTGTAATTAGTGCCTGAGCCAAGGTGAGGCCTCTAGGACTGAGACAGAGCACCACAACGATGACACTAATGACTAGCCTGCACACTAAAACAGTCACGTGTTAGCAGGATCTGGCTAAAAGATTGTGAGAAATGGCCGAACTCGTATGATCACGCTATCACCACGTTACTCTTTGACAGAGGCAATATCGTTGATCTGTTTCTTTGATCAGCAGGGGCCTGTTGGTTAAAACATGTAAATTCATGCTCAGAAAACGAGCTCGGCTCACGCAGGCCCTGAGCCTCTTGTTAATTAGAAGTACCTGTCGGATTAGAACAGACAGTCGTGGGATGCTCGGTATGGGAAGCACGTAAAGATCGTCGCTCGGGTCAATATGAACCTCTCGCAATCAGCGCTAATGCAGTGCTGTTCGGCTGCCAGAGGCTCATTTTTCTTCCTCGGCGGGTTTGCCATTACTTTAAGTACCACGGCACATGGGGATAGAGGACTGTGGGTTGTCTGGGGACGTGCGCTGCTACACTGACGTAGCGTTAGGATGATGTCACACCTAGGGCCAATATTTCTATACATGCGATAAGTGTATTCCAGAATAATGTGACCGGGTAGTACGTATTCCCTGATGATTAACGTACTTGTGTATTTCATCTGCGATTTAGATATTGTGTGACTGACTAGTGTGTGTCCACGTATGTTACAAAAAGGGGCGAAATTAAAGCAATCTGAGAGAGAAAAACAGTAAAAGTGTGGTAGGCATGCATGTATAAGCACATTGTGGCAACATGAGACAGAAGATGGCTTTACCTATTCATATTTAGCATGATCAAGACCTGTAATTTGCTTCTATATCCAGTAACTATTCAACATCGGTAAGCATCCTGCGACCCTGCTTATCTCAAGATTAATCATTGCCTGTGTAGAAAAAAGTGGCCTGTTTCCTAAATAAATACTGACAGGGATGAAATGCTAACCTGGGCTGGCAGGGATGGTGAAGGCTTTACCTGCCGAGGCAAAATGGCTGACATTTCCTGGCTACACAGCTCACTGGCCTAATCATCTCTGTCGGGAGAAAACCCACGTACATCATTTCCTGCTATTTATTTATTTAAAAACAATAAGATCAAGACCATTGAAAAGCACCTTGTGGTTTTCTCTCGGCAGTCTTATTATACCAGATATTAAAAAAGGGTTGGTTTTTTTTTTGTTGTTTTTTTTTGTTTTTTTTCTTTTTTAACTACACATCAGAAGTCAGTATTCCAAAATTTCAGTCCATTACTGCACAGAAATTTTGAGCCATCATAACCCTTGCCATAGGATTCTCTCCATGTTGTGTGTTCCACTGGAGCGCTGGATCTCGGCTCCTCAAAGTGGAGAGAAGGCGTGACCTTTACACAAAGGCTTATCCTTCTTCGAGTAGAACGTCTTGCCCTCCAGGTTGACGTGGCAAAGCTGTGAAGATAGAGAAAGAAATGGAAAAAAAAAAGATAGTAGAGGGTGAGGGGGGGGATGAATGGGAATTCTAATCTATCTCAGAAAGGGAACACAAAAGGGCGTATTCAACAGCCACGCTTGTGGAAGGAGGGGGGGGTTTGTTCCATTCGAGGCCGTTCAGCCGACAAACATGGCTTGGAGGAAAAAATGGCCGAGTTCAGAAGGCAGTGAAGAGAGGCATTGTGAGGGACAGGCAGCCTCAGACGAGGCTACAAGCGGCCAATGAATCAAAAAGACTTACCGCACAGACGAAGCACGTGTCGTGCCAGCTGTAGCCTAGAGCTTCCAGGAAGCGGTCGCCGGCATCGATCTTAAAGTCACAGCCATGACATTTAGTACCAAACATCTTTTCATAGTCTGTGGGGGAAACAAACGACAACAAAAGCTGATCAGTTGATTAGCATGCAAGAGACAAGAGCTGAGAGAGAGAGAGAGAGAGAGAGAGAGGTTGAGTTGGACCACAAAACAGACAGAAAGCGTTATCAAACCTGTGAGATTACATTAGCCATGTCCATGCTTAGTGGTCCAGAGGCTTTGATAACACAAACAGCTCCAGATGCTTAAATGCACTTTCCCTGATTTTCCATTTCAGTGGTAGACAGGGTTTAAAGTGGCCGGCTTAGGGAACGCCGGAGCGGTTTTTCAAGCCCATGCTGAGACTGCAGCTATTTGATCAACACTCAAATCCTGGTCTCGAACTGAATGCTGACACAAGAACACTTGAGCCGCAAAATGTACTGACCGCACGCTTCATTTCCATAATAAAAAGCCTCGCCATGTATGCACACGCAATTTAAACGTCTGGGCGTGTTAGATAGGATGGAAAGCTGCATCTGCACAAAATTCAAATTACAGACGTGAAAAAAGAGGCAAGAGACAAGATGGTTTTAAAAAAAAAAAAAATAGGCACAGCTTTTCATCTAAAATGAAAAAAAAAAAACAACAATAGATCTAATCAAAGTCTCTATTAAAAGCTCAAGGCGATCAATCAATCACCCCGGAGAATCTGACTGGGAGCAGAAAGAGGTTCAGAGGAGCGCTGCAGGTCGATGTTGGGGTTTTTTAATGCGCGCAGCCGAGCAGCAGAGTGCGAGCGATTAAAAAGGCCACGGCTCTGCGGGGACCCGGGGACCGTCTCTAGGCTCTCACCTCTCTCGCAGTAAGGCTCGCCCTCTTCCATGTAGAAGGCTTGGTTTCTGATGGGCCTCTTGCAGGCGGCACACACAAAGCACTGGACGTGGTAGGTCATCTTCAGGGCATGCATGATCTCCTGGCGAGAGAGAAAAGAGTGTTTGAGAGATCTTGGAAATGAGGCCATCGCTTTCGCTCTCGCATACATGCATGAAAATCAATAGACTGAATTTAAAAAGTGCTCAAGTTGCCATACTAACTTTTGGCATTTTTTTAGAAAGAAGGTACACAAAGTGACTGCTCTGGGAAAGGCAAACACGTTTGTATCGTTTATGGAGACAGATACAAATTCCAGGCTGTTATTCTAGATTTTTTTTCAGTACAAATTTATAAACTTGCCATGATATATTGCTTTTGACTCGTTCTGCTTTTATAACCTCTTTCAGAGCATGCCAGAATGGAAAGTGAGCTCTACTTGTTTCTCCTCCATCTACTGGTGAGAACATCTTATTAAAAACACGCTCACCCCAGCGATCTTCTTCATGCACTTGGCGCAGTTGGGGGCGTAACGATTGTCGTAGCATTTGGTGCAATAAACAGAGCCTTTTTCCTCAAAGAAGCCGCCTTCGTCGAGCACGGCTCGGCACTGACAGCACGTGAACTCCTCCGGGTGCCAGGAGCGGCCCAGAGCCACCACATAGCGACCTCTGAAACACACACACACATACAGTTCTCTTTACAGTCAATGGGTCTCTCACGGAATCCGCAGCACTTCTACAAATTCGTAATGGAAATCACAGGTTGCTCATATCTGACGATTCACACTGATCAGTGTAAAACGCCGGTTCTGAGAAACGCTACGTTCTTCTGAAGTTTGACCTTTTCCCTTTCCGCCTGCTCTACTAAGTATTGACTCATCCCCACAGACTGCATCTCTATTTAACGACCATGCAGCACTTCACCTCACAACCTGAGCCTGAAAGTGGCTCACTGATTTTCTACAAACGGCGGTACCTTATGATCTTGTTGCATGCGGCGCAGAGCGGCGTGCGTCCGGAGTCGGACTCCGGGTTCTGCTGCGCGGCCTGGAGGATGGAGCTGCGGTTCTGCTCGGGAGTGGGCTGCGCCGGCTGCCTGTGCTGCGTCACCACCGTGCTCGTCTTATCCGGCCGATAGCGTTCGGCAAAATTCGGGTCCATCACCCAAGGCGGGCGGCTCGAAGGTCCGGACGTGGTGGAAGATTTATGAGCTGGAGCTGCAAGTTGGGGGGACAAACAGAGAGACAATACAGAGGCTAGTTCACCAAAATGGCGGTCAAACCCTAGTCTATATTACAAATTTATATCTCTAGAGTGTTCCTGGGAGAATTTATGGGAGCAGGAGTCTTAATGCAGCCATCTTTTCGCCATCATAACTGCTACCGATACATGCAGATTAATTTTTAAATAGCTTTAAAAACACAGATGTCAAGATAAAAGAGTTATAAAACAGGGATCATGGGGAGTCATTCTGGTTAAAGCTTTCATTTGTGAGCTCTGGGTCTTCAAAGAAAGACAGGCAGATGGAGCTCTGTTCAGTCTTAGTACAACAACCTTGTTCATCAAAAACTAACTGATGTAAAATATTTTAAGGGTCAGACATTTTCTCTTAGATGCTGTGAAAGCAACCTTATAAGAATACTGAACTTGATCAGATGGTAGAATGACATTCAAGGACAGGCATGATTTTAAGTAAAGGATGTGACAGGAAATTCAGTGGGATGTGAGATTATGACTTTAACTCGGAGAATTATTTGCTTTACCTCGAGCTCCTTCGGGCTTTGCTGCAGGTTTGCTGGGGCACGGAGTCACTCCATGGCTGTGGAGAGAGAAATAAGCCTCTTCAGAATAAGGATTGCCAGGAAACAACTGCGTCGGTCCAGACCAATAAAAATGTTACAGGCCAATATCAGGTCTGGCACAAACATCCTGCTCAGAAGGCCCGTGCACAGCAGAGTCGGCAGGTTAAATCATTTTATAATGAACACACAGTGGCCTGGTCTAGAGTACCCGAGAAAAAGAGCTCTGAGGTTAATGATGTTCACCCATGGCTTGGTATAGTGCTCAGCATTCATATTCTACTGATATAAAAAGGATGCAATGCCTGCAACAGCGAAATTCTGACCTTCATTACATAAATAATGATAGCGATACACAAGCACGTGTAACAGGCAGCCGTGCTTCTGTGAACACTTCACGCAGCCGCTACTACCGCACAGAGCCAATATGTCTCCGAAGGTGCACTTGTGGGATTTTTTTTTTTTCTTTTTTCCTAATGAAATTGCTGGCCATTGGAAGGCAGAGGGTCTCTTCGTCTCCTGAAATTGCGATCCAGGGCGTCCCACAGGTGCTGTAAGGGCTGAGATTGCTTCCTCAGTCTGCACTCACCGTCCTCTCAAGTGCACCAGCGGTTTTGTCAGGAGTACGACTGGCCGGGGCAGAAACGATCCGTCGAACGCACCCGTCTCGCGGGTTTGTTCTGCTCGGCCGAGGTCACTTAAGGACAAGCAGATGGTGAACGCTCATCTGTCGTGCTGAAACCTCGTCTGCAGTCTGGACACAGCAGAGCAGCTTTCCTCCATGGTGCCTGGCAACGTTTACGCATCCATCTGCAGCTTGCCAACACGGCCTCTACCTCGCTGCTTGTGATGTGATGGAAGAAGCAGCGGAATGACCGAGTGCGGCCCGAGCTCGGCATTAAGGAACGGTTTTAGTGGCAGTATCAAAAATAAGCTTCTGACCTAGTAATGCAAGTACAGTGAAACTTTTTAACCATGTTTCCAGCGCTTAAGAGCCAAACTCTAGAAAATTAATAGCATATAACTATAATACTATAATAACCATGTCAGATTTTACAAGTTCTGGCCTTGCGAATATTTTGCTATCCAAAACAAAATCCATACGCAGCACGAGTTCATACACAGCGCAAAGATATTGTAGACAAACAAGAGCGGATAATTTACTAGCCCCGGCACCTACGACAAGATGGTTACGTGTCCAGGCTGTTCGTTTTTTTACGGGTTGGCGCAGTAGTAGCATTCATTCATTCTCTGTTTGTAGCACTCATTTAACAGAGAGACAAAGAAGAAACCCTGCTCACTACTGACTTTCACCAAACAAAAGTTTTCGTTCTGTGCGTATATTTAAACTTAAAATACTTCTTAACGTACCTTTTATTTGGTGCGTATATTTACATGCAATGTGCACACAGGCATGTGGAAACTGACTTTATCTTAGTGTTGTTTTGATTCCCCCTGATCGAGGCATCCGCTCACCGTCTGAGACGATTCAGCATCTAAAATTGAATCTCCCAGCCTGTCTACTTCACACTAAAACGCTGTGTTCTGTACCCAGTATGGCCTTTTGCTTTCTACCGAGACAGTGGAGCTGGAAGCCCAACACCCTTTTTTTTTTTTTTTTTTTTTTTTTGTCTCAGCCGGTGTAGCATTGTAAAGAAACCATATCTGCTACAAAGCAAAGTGTTGCTGATATTTACGGTGACGTTTCTGGGGAATCTCTGCAGCGAGAAATCTGAGCTCTAAAGAAATTATACTTGCTTTTAACTAAGCCTTTAACTTTGTGTATTCAAGATGGCTGCCGCGCACATCCTGCAATCATTTGGAGCTTAGCTTGTGCAAGTCCTCAAAAATGAAAGCTACACATCCACATAGTGCAACACCAGTGTGAATAGATGGGGCAGTATAGCACCAGGGTTAGTGTGGTGAACAAACAAACTCGTGTAATATCTCAAACCTAGAGCTTTATTGAGTAACGACACTAACCGGTTTTCCTATTACAGTTAGGGTTTGAATTTTAAACACCACTCATACCTAGCCTTCAAACCTAGCAAAAAGTCTGCTTAGCATCTGGAATTTCTATATTAGTAAATATCTTTGATTGCAAGGTCAGATTTTTCTGACAACAATCATGACAACGGCGGAAAGTTTTAAACACAAACAGAGCCTGCCAGCGTGTTTAACGTCTCTGTGCATGAAATCACTAAAGATTTTACAGTTCAGCCGGGAGTCCTGACAGAAAAGGGTCTCTGACGTGCCATCAAGTACATGACTACGGCCGAACCGTCTCCTACATGGGAACTTATATGTGTCTGTATCAGACATAACTAGCTATTTAGCTAACCACATGGTTTTATAGTATGTTAGCTGCTACTTTTTAGTCATTAAATCTTTCATTGGCCCAGTGGGCTATCTAAATGAAAGGATTTATGATATTTCCACTATACACGTTTTTACTGCTTTTAGCTACAAGCGCACAGCTGTTCAAATGAAGGTTGCACTACCGTTAGCTCTTATTCAGTTCAGTAAAGTGGTCATTTCTTTCTCAGATCATTAATCCACTGTTGCGATTTCTTTCCCCAACACTAATCATCAATTCACGGCCATCATGTTGCGTGAACTGTTGGCATGGCAACAGATCGATACCATACCGCACAACTCCTGGGCCATGAACAAGCTTTTTACGGTGAAAACACTGACTGGGAGCCACCGTACTGGAGAGAAAGAAGAATAAACAAACAAAAAAAAAACGCTAGCAAGTGCAAGATTCCTGATTCAAACACTGTCTTAGTTACACGACTTTCTGGATAAAAGGAACCGCAAAAATGAATAAATGTTAAACGTTCCACTTGGACCTCATTAGTTGCGTGTTGCAACACTTTACTGCATAAACCTGCTCATAAAGTTTGTAACAGACTTTCTAACTATATATATTGCAGAAAATGTTGCATTTGTTTTATCACTACATTCTCACCCTCCACGCTGAAAGCTTAGGTCAGATAAATATTTTATAAATGCTCCTGAAGCAGTATTATTGATATCTTGTTGCTATTATTCATACACCGTCCTGAAAATGCTAAATGATCCTCACCCTTAATGGCCAGCCTCATACATCACTTTTACTTTGCAGGTTCCTTCTTTTTTTTTTTTTTTATTTCTGTGTGTGTGAGAAAGAGTGCGTGTGAGACCATTTCTTGTATTTGACGACACAACAGTCAGGCTTGATTAATGTTCCATGGATTACCGTTAATCAGTTCACGCTCGCCAAAACCAGTCGGTACCACTCGGGCGTGACTCGTCTCCTTGTTTCTTTTCAAAAGCCTTGCAGAAACAGAGGCGCCGATACGGGCCAAAGGAGAAGGGGGGGAAAGGGAAAAAAAAAAAACGGCATAATGAGGGAAGGGTGTGTTTAAAAATCGCCAGTTTCATCATCCAGGTATTACAATCCTGATGAAGCCTTTAGCTTTCTGTAAATGAACTGTAATTACTATTAATTATTTAAAGCAAGTGCAGACATAATTACGGCAATCGCTTATATTAAGTCCGTGATCCGTAACAGGACATATTGCTGCAGGACTCGGAAACCGAGCGAACTGTTAAGGTGCTTCGTTTTTCACATCACAATGTAGAACTGTAGAGGAAGCTGCTTTAAAACACAGAAAATGATGCTAATCGATGGGGAAATATGGCATCGCTGAGAGAAATGACGCTTTTCTGAGCATCTCATGCGCATCTCCGATGCTTCTTAATGTCTCAGTACGAGAAATAGACGCCACCATACCAAAATGTACTAACAAGCAGATGAACTGAGGGTCATTCTGACCCAGTGTTGGAATTTTAGATGCTTTCTAACAGCTGTGTAAACCTGCGGAGACGCAGCTACGTTGTGAAATGATCCTCAACTACGGCAACATTAGTATTTCTTTCGCCGTAGCACCCACTAGGTGCTGTTATAATGATGCATAGGCTTGTTGTGTTACGCTATGTAGAAGCGCTTTATCATCACCCGGGCCAATCAGGACACACCTCAAGAGTGCTGACTGATGAAACAAAACAGTGCTGCTGAATTCCCAATTCAGGTCAGAAGGCGGTTTTTTCTATCTTTTTCTGCATTTCGAATTTAGAGGCTGACAAAAAACAAATGTTTAAGAGCTGCTATAACGTAAATGATTTGACAGAATTGACACAATATTAAATGTATCTGAAAACAGATAAAAAAGTACATGCTCTCTAATTAATAAATCAGTGCTTAATAACTGATTATTTTCCTATAAGAGCACACCCCTAAGTGACTTATTCCTTACTTGAAGCACAGAAGATACAGCTCAGGAACTCTTGGCCATGTCTGGTACACGGGTTTTGTCTTTTGTCACGGTTTAGGCTGTTATGTAAACATGATCAACCAGCCGTATTATTCTCAGCACACAAAGCTCTCCAGGAAGCGCTTTTTCTACACATAAAAGCCGAGTGTGAATGGTTGAGGTTAGTGAAGTGGACTTTGGTACAATGATGTGAATGAAGAGTTAGGATTTCAAGCCTGAGATGAAATGAAATGAAATGAAATGAAATTAAATTAAATGAAATAAATGAATGAATAAAGATCATAATAGGACACAGTAGGAAGGAAGTCAAGTTTTTAATGTTTTACGAGGCAGAAAATGCAGAGAAGTCAAAGGTCGTTTCAGGACAGATTTGCTCTTTTATGAGATAGCAAAAAACAGTGATGAAACAAAACAGAGTGAGGAGGAGGAGAAAAAAATCAGAGAAATAAAGATGAAAAATCAACACACAGAGGGACTGCGCTATACAGTCGAGTGAAAACAGTCCAATACCTGACAATTCCCTCAGACTAGCAGTACTAAAGATTCCTGTGTAGAAACACGGGGTGAAAGAGAGAGAGAGAGAGAGAGAGAGAGAGACAGAGAGAGAGAGAGAGCGTGTGCTAACTCTACAGCAGACTGCACTCAGTCTGGGTTTAAGGACTCTTGAGGTTTGCACCTAGTTTGTGTTTCTTCTCGTGGTTATGCGATTTTTTTTTTATGTGTTTTTAAATATATAGAGATTTTTTCATTTTGATCTTCCCTAGACGTCCCACACATCACCGGGGTCAGCGTAGGCCAGTGACTGGCACGCCGTGTTGCCCTGATATGACGCGAGGCTCAGGCTGGGTGTGGCGCGACACCCGTGCGTTCAGGACTTGACGTTGAGGGAGCGGGCGGACCTCTCGTGGTGCCAGTCCCTCAGCCTGGCATAGCGAGGGCTCTGAATCTCCGTGAGGAACTTTTCCCTGCCAGAGCCAGCACACAGAGAGAAAGAAAGGGGGAAGAAACAAGACAAGACAGCCGCACACAATGAGAGAGAGGAGACAGAAACAGAAAGAACAAGCTTGGGAAAAGATTTAAACCGATAAAACGCAAGCGAGCGCACGCCATGCAGTGGATTTGAAAACATTAAATAACGCGACTGGCAATTCCAGCTGAGCTATAATGAAGGCTCATAGCTGGGGAGCAACAAGGCGAGATCCAACGCTGGCCTTCATCACAGCAGATCACACAACCCTCTAAACGAGCGAAGGAGCGGGTTAGCACTTTCCACTGCACTACATTAGAGCCACACATTTCCACTCCTGATATTTACCTGGACCTTTTCATGTTCTCATCATCCGGGTCCTGCACTGAGGAAAGCACGAGACACACACACACACACAAACACACACACAAATCAGATCCTACGCCGTTTAGCTCGGACACACACCCTCACACACAGCATTCAATCACCAATTAATCACTAAATGCTGTCCAATACGCTACCAGTCAATTTTTCCACAAGCTAGACGCGATATATTTATCATTGTCTTAAAGATTTTGATAAAAGCTCATGAGGAAGTATAAATATCGCTTAATATAATTATCGCAGTCATTTCCATTTAGCATTTAGGACAGGCGTGTCAAACATACAGCTCGATAAAGCGTCTAATCCGGCCCAAGCTATCAATTTAGAACCCGCTTTAGTTTAAAATCATTTTGTGGAAGCTAAATGGACTCTAAAAAAAAAAAAAAAAAAAAAAAAAAAAAAAAAAAAAAAAAAAAAAAAAAAAAAAAAAAAAAAAAAAAAAAAAAAAAAAAAAAAAAAAAAAAAAAAAAAAAAAAAAAATGTCAAACGGACTATATGAATGTACAAAATGTGCTAATTATATGTAATTTGTCACTAGCAAGCTAAAGAAAATGTGATGCTCTAACCATGTCAGAACTCATTTCTGGGGTTTCTCAGCAACGGGGGTGAATACTTCTGCAATTACCACTTTTACTTTTTCCTTTTTAACTTGTAAATGATCTTGCAAAGGGGAGGGCGTTATGATGAAAACATCATGCTTCTTAAAGGTATTTCTAGGATACAGGACATGTATCACGATATATAGGATTTTTCCGAAGAACATTTATTAAAAAAATAAATAAATAAATAAAATAAAAAAAATAATAATAATAAAAAAAAGAAAATAAATAAAAATAATAAAAAATGTATAAAAAAAAAAAAAGTCTGTTCAGAGATACTTCATTTAATATCTACAATAATATCTATACAAACAAACAAATAAACAAACAAATAAATAAATAAATGTTGGGTTTTTTTTTTTGTATTTTAAAATTTAATTTTATTCATAAAAAATAGGTACATAAATACACTTAAAAAAAAAATTTTAACTGAAAAAAAATCTGTAAAAGTTTAATAAAAAAAAAAATCAGTTACTTCCAGTCAGTTTGTAATTTAAAAAAAAAAAAATCAATATATTTATCAAATCAATATATATATATATATATATATATATATATATGTATCTCCAAATATCCTTTTCAGATAAATGTTGGTAAATAAATAAATAAATAAATAAATAAATAAATAAATAAGTTCCCTCATGAAGCTTGTAAAGACGACGGGAAGATTATGCAAAGCATCATGAGAGTTCACGCTCGTCTTGGTCACTGCATGTTATTTCCTCACGTTGAGGTCTTCTTTATTATTCGGGAAAAAAAAAAAAAAATCACACGACGAGTGTCGGGTGTACGAACCTTTTTAAGCGGTACTGTGCATCTACAGCAGAGAGCCAACAACAGAAGTGCTCTTTATGTTGCAGGATACGGAATCGAGTTCCATCTAACACCCTTTTAACTCCACTTTACTGAGGTCAGATCAGAGTCATTCAAGCCCTGCTGATCAAACACGCGCAAAGTCTGATCCGTGATCCCTAAAGCTGCGGAGATTAGACGTGGCTTTAGGCTCCTAAACAGTTAAATCCCCGACATCAGATCGGATTCAGTTGCCTTCGGACGACGCTTTTAGCCTCGCACCAACAACTGGGTCGAAGCTTTAGTTAAACAAAGTGACAGGATTTCTGTAAAGTCCTCAGTTAAACCTTTCATGAACTAAAAGAGGGAAGTGGGGTTTACAAACTATTTTGATAGAGGCTGTGATTTATGACTCCGTAGGAGTGAGTCGTTATCAAAGACTCGCCAGGCCTCGTTTATAAAGAGGTGCGTACAAAAATCCTAAACGTAGATGCGCTATAATAATTAAATCTCTTGTTAAATCAGGAATTTAATCTGTAGTTGATTAAATTTCCACTTGTACATTGAGACAAACAGCCTACCGTTAATTATCTCCATTACTGTAGCAGATCGTAATCATTTTCCTAATACGTGTTTGCTAAAGTTTGGCTTCTTTCACTCATTTTTTTAATTATTGGTATACTTTTAATCTAACAGCGCATATTTGGAACAAAATAACGTCTATATTCAGTAACAAAGCATGATTGCTCCATGCACAGTGTGTGCTCCATAGTCTAAAGAGAAGCCCTCACCACTAGACATGAGCAATATTAACAGTTAAATAATCAGTCATGGGAATTTTCTGCCTTTTCCCCTCCCACTAATAGTGACTCATAAGGGCGCTCTTGATAAGCAACAATCTACGTGTGTGTCTTATGAGCTCACAGACTGGAAAAGTGACCCCAAGTGTTCGCATCCCTAATTCAGATCATTTACTTCCTTTAGTCATTGTTTGTTTAGTAAAGTTTCTGCCTTGTCCTTTCTTTCGGTAAGTCCGTTTTTAAATGTGCAGATCGATCGAGCAGGAGCCACACCTGATTCCACCCGTTTAATCAGCTGATCTTGGCTTTCAGTAGTAGCTTCTGCTTGGTTGGAATGAAAACCTGCACGCACACTGGCCCTTTCTGGGTAATACAGTATGCATGTGAGAGTACTGGGTTTGGATTCTTCTACAAATCAAATCAAATGGCCTTGTAAAATAAAGATAATAATAAAACCTGACTTGTACCATTTTTGTTGCTGTACTAATCTGATGAACTCCTGTCTAACCCTGTGATACACCGACATCCCATTCGGGGTGAATTCTCCTGCCTCGGGTCCGGTGTTCCCGGGATAAGCTCCGGATCCACAGTGACCCTGACCAGGATAAAGCACTTACTGAAGGATGAATGAATGAATGATCTCGTCTCTAAGAGGGTTTAAGATTGATGGTATTTCTAGACCCTGACCTATACTATATGGCCAAAAGTATGTGGACACCTCACTATCATACCCATATGTGGCTCTTCCCCAAACTGTTGGAAGCTACAAAGATGGAAGCAAAGAATTGTCTAGAAAGTCTCTGTATGCTGGATCGCTACGATTTTCCTTCATTTAAACTAAGAGGCCCAAACCTGTTCCAGCATGGCAATGCACAAAGCGAGCTCCATGAAGACGTGGTTTTGGGAGGAACTGGAACGCCGACCGTACGCCGGGCCTCCTTGCCCGACATCAGCGCCTGATCTCACTAATGATCTAAATCCCCAAAGCTACACTCCAAAAATCTAGTGGAAAGCCTTCCCAGAAGAGTGGAGCTTATTATAACAGTAAAGGGGCACTCAATCTGGAATGAGGTGTGTGTGTGGGTGTGATGGTCAGGTGTCCACATACTTTTGGTCATATAGTGCGTATGTACGCTATGGTCCCTCTGGATAAGGGCGTAAATACTGTCAATGTAACTTTTCATACTGTAGCATTTTGTGTGCTCCAAATCCAACCTTGATTTCACAATATCTCACTACCTGGACATATTGCACCAGATATTTGCCGTACCGTGCGCTTCTGCCCGACAAGTCTTTCTTACTGATGCAGGCTGAATCTGAGTGTGGTTTATCAGTCGGATTAAGGCGGTTTGTTTCTGCGAGGTGGGCGATGGTGTGGGCGTCTTACTGTAGTCGGTTCCTGTAAGCTGGGCTAGGATGCGGAAGGAGCGGGACTGCGTGGTGCCGGTGCGAGGCTGCCAGTCCTGCGTGTCCTCGATCAGACGCTTCTTACTGCGATCGTTTGGGATAAAGCACGGGATGTTCACCCGCAGACCGTGCCTACGTGGAGGAGTCAGACGCGTTAACAGCAGCTCTTTCACCACAATCAGGGTGCGCACACTGCACTGACAGAAACACACCAAGCACAACAAGCACAAACAGCTAGATAACGTGCTGGCGTCAGCCACCACTGGCACAGCGGTTTATCTTCATCTTTTATCCATTTCAAGTGAACAAAGAGCGTTCCAGCTTTCACCGCGCCCCCGGCATGCCTACGTACGAACGTTTTCAGAGTCTGGAAATAGCTTTCGTTCGATTACAGCACACTATTACCTAAATGGCGTTAGTAATTCGCACTCAAAAGGCTTTTGAGGGATTTACTGTAATGACACTAACCCACTGAGAGCACCACTTTAATAAAACAGTGGCTAGTAGGGCCGCACGATACACACAAAAACAACTGCGACGGTGATGCGAGTTCGAACATGCTGACCCTGATCTGTGATCTGTTATGTTTAGAGATTAGGCTGCTTTCACACTATTGTTTTACAGTTAGGGGGCCAAGCATGAGAAACAGACATGGAAAGCAACATTAGTGTTGTTAGTGAGGGAATATACGGAGATCTACGGAAAATATTTCATCGCCACAGTTCCAGTGTTTTTAAAACTAAAAATAATGACTACTTTGAGACATTACCCAGTATGCAAAAAGTAATTAGATAGATAGACAGATAGATAAATACCAAGTGTGAAAGCACCAGCACCATAAAAAAAATTTTTCCCATGCCATACCATTCACATCTGGAACGTCAGAGTTTAGTCGCATGACATTAACAAAAAAATAAGCAAAAAAACGCTTCGTTAAAGTGCTCATTTGCATATTCCAGACTTTTCTGATGTGTGATGTCAGCACTACAAAAAAATAAATAAATAAAAATCATCCCTCGAGGCTGGCGTCCTACACCCTCACTCTCACTCTCGACCAATCGGACGAGCATGAGACACACTCCGTTCTCGTTTCGGCACAACGCATCAGAACCGCGTGCTCTCTTCACTTACTTGTTGTCGTGGTACAAATCTTCATAGAATCCCTCTCCTCTACTGAAAAAGGGAAATAGAAAGAAGGTAAAGAGGAAAAAAAAAAAGAAAAAAAAGAGCAATAGAGTGACTATAAGAATGAATATCGCTGACAGTTGAAATTTAGTGCGTATCTATCATCCAAGAAGGAGGGAATAGAAAAAGAGGTGTTACTAACTTGTCAATAACCTCCATCTGCTAGATTAGGGAGAGCAATAGAGAAGAGAGAGATTAATTTCTTTTATATAAAACACAAACACAAAGACACACACACACACACACACAAATTCAAGATGCAGGGAAGTGAAATGAGTCACACTATTTGACGAAGTGTACGATGCAGAACGCGTGCACGTTGTGAGAAGCTGAAAGCAGCCACAAGCGGCCGGTCCTAAATGTCACTCCTTCATCACGCCCTGTAGTCTGATCCTTGGACTTTCACAATGTCTGTACGAGAGTGGGACAGGAGGAAGACGCTGTAGCTCTGGGGTACTTCTAACTTTATTGCTTGGCTGTTCATATGTGGGAACAAAGAGACGCTAAAACCATTATTTTACCCAGAAGTCCCTTTTCTGTGCCTTTTTCCGCCCCTTCACTATCCGTCTTTGTCCAAGCTAATTTCTCTTTATTTCCTGTCCCTGCATTTGCATCTCCTTACTTTCTAAACTGTTCTAGGACATCGATAGATTCTGATGCGGAAAGCAAAGACTTAGCAATAAAAATGGCTTCCAGAATGCCATTTTTTTTTTCCACGGGGAAACTTGTTACTGGTGTGTTTTATTGGTTTGTTGTTAGTGAGTTTAAAAAAAAAAAAAAAAAAAAGCCTGGTCATATGACACAAAATATCTGTGCAACTGCAGCATCTTTCCTGTCCAAAAATAAAAATAAAAATAAAAATAAAAATAAAATAAAAATGAAAAAGGTTTCGCAGAAATCAACTATTTATCTACTAAAGTCTATTAAAAAAAAAAAAAAAAAAAAAAAAGAATGCTTATTCAGTATCTGTAAATGATTTCTAACTGCCATTTGCATCACATTATATAAAATACATACTGTCCTTACTTTTTACTCCGCAATACATTATAAATCTTAGAAATCCTCTAATAATAGGGAATAAAACACTCCAGGTTGTGCTGTTAGAGGAAATTAATCAGCAGTGGGTTGGTGTGATGCGGTCTGACAAGAAGCAGCATTACTGTTACCTCCCGGAGTTGATTATTTTACAATCCCTGCATGTCCCAAAGTGTTTTATTTCTCTTACACCACAGAAATTTGGCTACGATTAGAATCTTTTTTAGTCATTAAATCTTACTTTTTTTTTTCCGTTAATGAAACAAAATCGTTCCCTCACCACGTTACAGAGAAGCCCTCTGTCCTGAAGACTTTCCTGCGGCGGAAAACAAGTTACAGCTTTACCTCGGACTGTTACGAAATTCCGACACTGGAGACTCCTTCCCTAAAAAAAACTTCACGATATCGATGATTACACGTGCTATCTTTAATCCGTTTATGGAGTGCCACCATACACCCTGAGTAAGGTAGGTAAGTAAATATTTAACCTCCTGACCAGTCTGATTGGAGAATGCAACAGCGCTGACATCATTCTAACTGATTTCGAATTGTGTTTCATTCCGTCAAGGTGACGGAATATTATAGATTTCAGTAGAAAGTTGCAACGACTTGATACGAGAGTAGGAGAGAGCGCAGTGTCCTAACATGGCTGCTTTTCCTTCCCAAAGCAACTATTCTTGTCCTTCCAGCTGCGGCAGGTCCTGCTTTCTGTAACTTGAATACGGGCAATAAACTTCGGCGCACACTGACACACACACAACTTTTCTTTTTTTTTTTTAAGAAAAGGAATCACTTTAATCAGGGAAAAATGATCATTGTTTTTCCCCCCGAGAGAAACCCTTTGCATTGACGCAAGCAATCTGTGATTAGTGTCTTATGGAAAAAGACACTACGGTATGGATCTCTCTCCAAGTAAGGCTGTTAAGTAACTCAGCACCACGGCAGCAGAAGCACTCCGTGAGCTCAGCGGATTTTAGGGGAGAGGCCGGGCTCTATAAACAGCACCAAACATCAAACTTCAAGTCTCATACACACACATGCGTGCGCACACGCACACGCACGCCCGCACGCCTCACCCCAGTCCCACAGCTCCCAGCAGCCCCACTTGACTTGTTCCCCAAAGCTGAAGAATTCATCGCCTCCTGTTCTGGCTCACTTGACCAGCAACATCTGTTGTTTTGAGTGTTTCAATAAAAAGGGCTCGTTAAAATTCAGGCTCTCTTGCCGTCTTTGGCAGAGGAGAGACGAGGACGAACGAGCGTCTCCGTACAGGGACGATAAAGAGGATGCGCAAGGAAAACAGATTGAGGATTGCATGAGACGGCGTGGTGCTCCACATGCAGTTTCGTGGAGAGTGAGTGTCCAAGTCTGGATATCTTGGACTGCTTTATGATGATGGCGATAAATAATTATAAACAAGAACAGAGTGAGACAGACTCTCTAACAAGGCACTCTGTCTTTCTGAAAGAGAGATGCGCGGAGAGCAAACGGCGTCCGTCCTCTTCGAGACCCACCGCAGCCTCGTGTCACTGTTTCCAAGCTGCTATTGTGAAGAGAAACACAAGGGCCACGTACGGAAAGCTGATCTGAACTCGGTTTCACCTTTTCAGGGCTCCTACACTGTCACAGCATGGACAGGTTTTTTCCCTCTGGTCCTCGAGTGGCCGCAGATGCGCCTAGATAAAGTCAGTACGAAGCTACCAGAAACACACAAGCTGCAGAAAGGTTTAACAACGGTTTACGCGCTGGATTAATACTTGAAGAGCGACTTCTTTGCTGTGCGTTGTGAATCACCTACCCGTTCTGCGAGGGGGGCATGCTGCCTGACACCGGCATGCTGGCGTCAGATGCGTTGGTGTTAAGCTTGGGAGCGTACGCCACCGGTTTGATGACGGGCCCTGTGCTGGATTTATTAGCGGAGGCAGAGAAAGGCCGCGCCATCTTGTTTATGGTCGTGCTCGGCGTGAAGGAGTACTTAGGCTGAGTGGGTGCAGTAGCAAGCGATGCCTGAGGGTCACACAGTGAACACACACACACACACACGTACACACACAGAGCACAAAAAAAAAAATACAACACCATGCAGATCAAACCAAGCATATTCACACACATTTACATACAGGATGGACAGTCCCAGAACTGGTTTCTATAATGGACAGTACAGAGAAGGTGATCACTCATGCTGCTGTGAATTATTTATTTGAGCCTGTGGTGATCAACAGGTGGCGTCCTTGTTGCATTTTAATTCAATACCACTCTAAACGCCATGGGTTTAACTCTTTGGAAACAAACCAAAACAGTTATGCTAAGTGTATAAGTAAATCTGCCATCACCTATTCAGCCTGAGTGAGCTGAGAGAGACTGTGAACACACCCTATTGTCTGAGTAATGTTTCTCTTGGATACCGGCCAAATCGCGCCCTCCGTGTGTTCTGCTACCTTGGCACTCGGCATTTGAGCAGCTTCCGAGTCAAGCTTAACCTTTTAGCTGGCAATGAAATAAGAAAACAGGCTTTTTGGTGTGCACTGTCCTAGAGTGGCCACACGGTGTCACTGTTTCACCCACACAAAAGTTTGTGTGTCCACGGTTTACATTGAATTCGTGTTTTTTTTTGTTTTTTTTTTGAGAAGAGATGATCGGATCGTGGTGTTAAATCTTTTCTGGGATTGTGCATTCTGTTCCAAAGCAATTCAGGTGCAAGAACAAACTTACAAAACCCAAACAATAAAATAAATAAATAAATAAAATAAATGAATAATGAAAAGCATGTGGCAATCACACCGTGATCAAAACAACGCTCCTGCAGCGTGATGCAGCAAAAAAAAAAAAAAAAAAAAAAAAAAAAAAAAAAAAAAAAAAAAAAAAAA